>JAQGAZ010003646.1:0-10992 GCA_034692225.1 Polydesmus complanatus
AAAACATATCCAAAAATTAGAACGGCCCGACCTTATGCAAGGTAACCCCCTTTTTTTGTCTCTATTTCCTGGAGTAAACAGTATTTCCACACACGTGACGTCTTTTCATTCACCTAATGACAACGCCCACTCTACCCTTCCTTATCAACCGGAAGTGAGTGAAAGGGATGACGCGCATCGTAATTAAGCCACTAATTAACATCCGTTCCCCATTTCCGATTTCAACTTCTGTCTCTTTAATATCTGCCGTTAGAACGGGCGGAAGTAAAAACAGAAGGGGAGGGGCTTACAGGTGTAAAGAAGAAGGAGGCGGGATCTGCCCACTTTAAGATAACAATGAAAAAAGATAATTTTAATCTCATTAATTTTTTAACGCTTTTTTAAAGACTTTTATTCCAACTTAATTAACGCTTTTATATGAAAAATTAATTAGATAATTAACAAAAAAAAAATAGAAATATATTTTCCTACTCGACTCGAAAAAGTAATTTGCATAAATAATTGTAATATGTTAATTAGATACTCTGCGCATGCGCCGCTGCGTAATCCCAGCTACCTAATAACTCAAATGTTAGTCACCCTTTCTCTCCCGGGTGACAGATTTATGTAAATGAGATTTACATATAGGATTTACAACATTGCAAGCGGATTCAGAGATGTGCGTTGCTAAGAGCGAAACAAGTGGGTGGGAAATAATTGCGCAGGGAGGGAGATGCGCGGAACAGCGGAAAATAAACAAAAAGTTCGCATCGATGCGTTAAATCAACTTTTATTTGCATTTTAATAAGCCCCTCCCCCTCCCTTTTAAGCCCCACCCCATTCACTTTACGAAGCGTGGCGAGGGGAAGAAAGAGAGAAGTTGCCCGCAGGTGGCGCTCTTCAACCGAAAATTAACGACTATTAAATGAGCAAAATGTCTTCTTTATTTAACGCGCGGAAACAGCTGTCGCGCAGACGCACACCACCAAAAACACCGAAAGAGACGTAGGCGAAGCTTAGAAAAAAATGACGTAGATAGTGGACACTACAATCAGCAGCGCCACCTACATCGATCGAGAGAGATGCTGCTGTCTCCATGGCAACCCTCCCTCTTCCTCCTCCCTCGCACTCCATCAAGCGTTTCCTCGAATTAACGCGTCGTGTCTACCACGTGATTACCGTTTCAACTTCCGCTTCCTCCCCACCCACCCTCCAAAACCCCTTAACTCCCACAATCACTTCTATTGTTTTCTTTCGTTCAAATGAAAAGCGCACAATTAGGATGAAAGTTGAGTAGGAAGTTGCGCGGAAGTGGATTGAACCCCGGAGGCTCTTATTCACCTTCACCCACTCACCTACGTTCCAACTTCACGCTCCAACAAATTACTTGAAGCAAGAACTTGCGCAAGTTCAGCAAGTTTTTTTTTATAGCTGTACGAGTCTCGATTATCAGGACTAATTATTAATAACCTTAATCAGGGTTTACATAATACATAGGGCACCTTATTCCCGCTTTAAAGGTCATAAACAATTTCGTACTTAAAAATAGATACCGGTAACGAGAAAGAGATGAGGTGAGAGAGTTTTATGACATCATAAAAGTAAACGGAAGTGAGGCTAGCTGCACGCGCTGTTGAGCGGAAAGACGCTCGCTATGTCATCTGCAGAGATTACGCAACCCCCTCCAATGCTTAAATTTTAAAACAATAATAAAATGAAACTCATCTTTCCCCAGCATCAAACGCTCACAATCCTCAAACAAAAACTGTGCGTATATGGGAAGAGTTGAGAAGCAGAACGATGCGAGGAAAAAAAAACTTTTAAAATTGCGCAGTCACCACTTCCGCTTTCTACAACTAAAACAAATAAAACGAATCTCTGGATAGAAACAAACAGAAAAAAAATTAAACTTTTTTTTTAAACTCAAATAGAAAAAAAAATAGTAAACAACAACAGCGTGACGTCAACTGCTGTAGACAATACGCCACGCCCACTCGAGGGATAAGCATCGTCATCGCACGTTCATCAGCCATTTCCTGTTTCTCACCTCGCGCTCTTGATCGGCGTTAATAAAAGCGATAACTGGTGGCGCCATCTGGACGACATAATTGAATCGGATTTCCATTTCGAGTTGTAATGGGATTCTCGCGGTTTCCGTAACATTCCTCGCCTACCCCACCCACTCCGCACTAAACCACGCCTACTTTTATTTTTTGTAAATCACTCGATGATTCATCAAAAAAAAAAAAAAAGAGAAAGATAAAAGCAAAAAACTCAATTTCAATTTTGAATTAGAAGGAAATTTTTTTTTGAGATTTCATTCAAATCAAAAAGATGTTTTCCACGAGCATCATTCTGTTTTCCCAAAATTTTTTAAAAAAAATTAAATTTGTCTCTTTTTTGTTCGCTCGTTTCAGATTTCGTTTCCGCGAGCATCGTTCTGCTTCGCAACAATCGCATTGCGATGGCGAAACGAAAGCACGAGTGAATTATAATTATAATACAACTACACAGATGAAAAAGTCATCTTAAAATAAGCCATTGTTTGTGTCATGCCTAACAAGACAAAACAAAAAAATAAATGAGAAAAAACAGTAGGTATTGTTTACTTTCTCCATCACTCTGGATTAAGCACGTCATACTCACATCTATTTCTTTCGACTCATCTCCTGGAGACTTCATCTGTCTCGGATGTCGTTCTAAGCTCAGATTACTGATTAAATTTGCTCTACCTATCAGGTAAAAGTAGCTACGCAGACAAATTCATTTTTTAAGACTCACCTTTTTTTTTATTTTCTAGAAGTCTGAAACCTAGCATTTTTCTAACATCATCATTCTGCCATCTAAAGTCTGCATCATTCTGCTTTCATCTCATCTCAATTTTTTTTTTACTTTCAAAACTATCGATTTTAAAATCATTTCTGTTTCTGCATTGCTTTTGTCTTTTTATTCTTCCACTTTCACCCCCCTCCCCCCAATCAGCTAAACCCTTTTTTTTCTAACTGCATCAATCTGCCACTATCAAAATTTAACTCATAAAAACCTAAATAAAATCCATTAAAGTCTCTCTCTCTTCATCATTCTGCCTCGCTGTGATTGTCTCAATTGGTGTGTAGCCTACTAATGGCGGAGGCTGTGCTGGTGGAAAGAGAAGTGCATAAATCAAAGTCAAACACACACGAGGTGTCGTCTAGACAGATCAATAAAAGGAGTTCCGTTTACCGAAATAAACACGTGCTAACCTCTGTCGCACTTTATCACGAAAAAAAAAACACATCCCCGAAGCGACTCCCACTTTTCCATCTTTAACAAAAAAAATTCCTTTTTTCAAAGATTACAAAAGTAAAAAAAAAAAATCATTAATTTAGGTAAAACACAGCCTCCCCATCACAATTCTCCCCAACTTTTCTCTGCTGCGGCTCACAATTTATCCCTTACTTAAAGATAGATAAAAAGCGAAGGAAAGTTTAATGACGTCATAAAAGTAAACGGAAGTGCGTAAACCGTACTCTGTGTTGATTCGAAAGTCTAGTCTGTCTGGTCACACAGCATCGCGCGCCGTCATCTGAAGGGATTACGCAGTTTCATCCTCTGCGTTAAGTACGCAACAATAAATAAAAAAACGAATCTCGTCGCACTTCTCCAGCATCCCAATCTTCGACAACGACAATATTAGGTACATAATACGCCAGAACAACCTATTATTAAAAATCTCGTAGACCGCATCAACTTCAAAATCAAAGATAGATTTGTTCAAGTCAGATACGACACCATTTAACCAATTTTTTTTTCTCATTTAAAAAAAAATTAACACCATTGAAAACACATTAAAACATGAAGTGGTTGTAAGAATTTAGAATGATAAAAAAATAGTTTCTGTCAGAACGATGATTTTAGAAAACAGATGTTAATAAGAATCGTATTCTGACCAAAGCTATATAATGTTTTTCTTGATGTTTTCCATTCACATCCTTCTGACTCCCACATCTCATTCCAAAGTACGAGATAAAAAAAACAACAACATTAAGTGTGAAAAAGTCGGCTAATGATGTCGCGACATGGTGATTAGAACCCTCCCTCACTTCCGCTTTTTTTTTTATCACACGGTCAGCGAGCGGAGATAAAAAAAACGCTATAATAAGCCCGCAGCCTCCCAACAAATGATCTTGTTTGTCGTAAATAACAACGAGCACAACTCACACCAATCTCTGCTTTTCTGCTTTATTTAATTAGCTATGGTCTCAGCTTAAGGCTGATACAAACAACAACAAAAAAAATTCCCATTAATTTTATGAATATGACGTCACTTCGTTTACATTTTTTTTTAAACCATTTTTTCCGATGTATAAATCGACATCAAAGAGATATGAAACCGGAAATGCTCGCTTTCAGTACGAAAATCAATAATAGACGTGTGTTGAAATCATATCGGTATTCGACGAAGCCACTGCGCCCCCTGCCGGAAGGAAATCCGATGCAGTTAACTTCCGGTAAGCCCCATGGCCAGACAAACGCACGAGAATGAATTCAATCAATATGGCGGTCAGCGTGACGTAGGATGCTCGCTGTCCATCAAAATACCATAACCGGAAATTAGTCCCCCACCCTAGAGAGCGCAGTTGCCTGCAGGTGGCGCTCTTCAACTTACGATTAACGACTATTAAATGAGCAAATGCCAAAAAGTTTTAAGCACGCATGCGCATACCACAACCCACAAAACCAAAAGAGAGAAAAAAAACAAACTTTTCAGCTCAGTCGCCATTTTTATGTACTTGAAAAAACATAGTGGACAATGTGGGTGGAGCTTCAACCAGGATGACGTAGTCGAGTGGAAGGGAATGAAAAAACAGCAGCATGAGCAGCTCCCTCTATATCGATCCCAGTGGAGAGGGAGGCTGTAGAGGTTCCCATGGCGACCGCGTTCCATCTCCCTTCAGCACGGGATAAACGATGCCCCGCCCCTTCGCACGCACAGCGCCCTCTACGTCAACGCTACTTTTTGACCGTCTGCGCACCCACTGCGCATGAACAATAGTTTCAATAATATTAAAGCTCTGAGCAAAGTTAAATTTTTTTATTTAAAAAAAAAATCGATTCTCAAATAATCGATAAAATCTTTGATAACCAATGTAAACAGTCGAGACAAAAAAAAAGCACTTAATTGAAGCGGCTCCATTGATCTTATCGATTTCTTAAGGAAACGCCTACACACACAACTAGTTTAATCGCGAGCAACTTGAACAACTCAGCAAGTCTCTCGCGCAACATTAACGTGGCGGCGCAACCCTTGTTCTATTTATTTAGGAGAAGCCACGCCCCCTGACAATGAACAACATCGATTACATAGAAATCGTTCAACCACGCATGCGCGATGAGGCTGATAAAGTGTTAATCCGCTAATAAATAGAAGGCACCGACACCCACTTCCTCTAATCTCGCTTTTCACTCTTTAAAAACGGTGTGTGTGTGTGCGCGCGGCGAGAGAGGGCGCTGCTGCTAAGCTCACAGATTAGCAGTGTACACAGAGCTTAGGAAGGGAAAGATTAGAGATGGGGATGCTGTGAGAAAGGGAGGATAATAGATAAGAGAAGGGGATAAGGGAGGGAGATAGTAAATAAAAGCATTAACAGTGTAAATCTTCTTTTTATTTGAATCTTTCTATAAATCTTTAAAATGCCTTGTAAACATATTTTTTTAAATCTATAATTTTTTTTAAAATAATTCTCAGTAAATCTTTTTTAAATCTCTTTGTAAATCTTCTTTAAATCTCTATGTAACTTTTTTTTAAATCTCTATGTAATTTTTTTTAAACCTTGTATAATTTTTTAAAATAAATCTCTGTAAATCTTTTATAAATCTCTCTGTAAATCTTTTATAAATCTCTCTGTAAATCTTTTATAAATCTCATTGTAAATCTTTTTTTAAATCTGTAAATCTTCTTTAAATCTTTTCGTAAATCGTTAAATCTAAATGTTTGTAAATCTTCTTTAAATCTATAACTTCTTACAAATCTTCCTCTTTATAAATCACTTGATAAATCCTTCTCTTAATCGCTTTATATATATCATTATAAATCTTGATGTAAATCTTACAAGATTGCCACGTAAATCTCTATAAAATATCTCCATAAATCTTCCGATGTAAACCAATAAACGTGGTTGAAGCGCCATCAGCAGAGAACCTGAACAACTATTTTTTTAGGACTCGCGTCCCAAAGGTTAAAAATCGCACTTGCCTTCGTAAATTATTGTCCTGCTGAGCATGCGCACTGAGCGTGTGATGCGCAAATAACCCACCCTCCTCCTCTTCCCTCCCTACCCCTCGCTCCTATCTATTGCATACGACGCCCCCTGGTGGGTGGAGAATGATTCAAAGACGTAATCATCGAAGCAAGCGAGTGATACGCATGCGCAGAAGGAGTCGAGAAATCAACTAACTTGATAATGCAAATAACAGGGGATAAACACCCTATATCATCCCCACCACACCCCCTAAGCTACGTCCGGTAAAGGGTGACGTCACGAGAGAGAAAGAGAAACGGAAGTAAACGCTTCTTAGCTAAAGAAAAAAAAAAGTAAATCAAAATACAGTACAAAAACAAGTCAAGTCCACAAATCTTATTGATGGACTTAACCGCTTTCAGCTTCTTCCTTTTCAGCGCCATCTACCATCTCATTAGGAAAGATGGCAGTGGAGATTAAGAGTGGACGCCATCTTGAATGATGATTTACGTCGTTCGCTAATGCCCTTCATAACGAAGAATAATTCGCTCGGTTTTAATTAACACCGATCTTAGCCCCGCCTACCCCGCACTCCTTTACCGGGTGCACAGCTGACGTCACGCCCGTTCCTACGGGTAACCATTTCAATAAAATAGTTTGGCGCCAAAACAAAACGGAAGCAGCCGAGATTTTTGCTTTCGTAAAATTCAACTTCCGGTTAAAAATTCTATTCCAAGAAATGGCTTAAACGACAAAGCCTTAGGCAGCGAGTGGGCCTCCTCCTCTCACGAGCTCGTCCTGATTGACGACAGCCATTGTGCAGCCACCATTATGGCCGCCATCATTTGTCGAGTGGGAAGTGGGGGGAGTTATTGTTCGCAGCGCCATCTGAACCCATCATTTTCGTGTTTGACTCGCTTCATTCTCCAACAAATCGATTTCTTCCTTAGTCCTCCCCTGATCTTCTCCTAGTGCCCCCTCGCCATATTGTTTTTCTTTACTTATTCGGTGCGATTTTTAGCGTTCCAATAATAATATAATATTTAGTAAGCGCATAATACTCGCTAGCAGCCTTCACTAACTTTAAGCGAGAGAGTTATGCAACTTAATGAAGTGTACTACGCCCCTTCAGCCTCCCCCGAGGTCACTTCGAGTCCCCGAATGGGCCCCAAAGGATTCGATAAGGAGCAAAAAGATTTTTACAGTTTCTTTTTACAATAGAAAAAGATTTATTTGCCTCTTTCACCCTTCTCCTAACTCCCTCATCTAACCCCACCAACCCCTTAAGTAAGCCCACCTACTCCTCCCTCCCCTCGCAGGTCCCTTCGGCGTTTGTGCAAAGTGTTTGAGATGCAGAGCTCGTATTGAATCCCTTCAGGCGAATATCCCTCCGCTCGGAAGGAAGAAGAGAGGGAGGGAAGGGGATATTCCTTTTTCATGCTAATGCGCGTGTCCCTCACCAGATCAAAGATCGATAAAGGAGATGAGGGAGTGGAGGGTGGTCATCGGAGAGGGGCTAATGATGACCAGCAGGGATGAACAGATAGTATTTAATAAGCAACAAATCCTTCTTTCATTACTCACACCCTTTATCTTCCGGTGCGCAGGCGCGTGGAGAGGAAAAATTACTTTAATGCGAAATTATTGCTTAAATAACATTTCATAGAACAGAATTTAATCGTAATTCAACATCCTTCTACTTCCCTTCCTTCCATCTCTCTCTCTCCTCCTACTTCCCTCCCATCCACCTAGCCTTTCTCTAGGCAGCTATTCAACTTTTTGCTCAGAAGAATTAATTATTTGATAAGTATTGGATTTCATCCGCCATTTTTTCATCCCTTCCATTTTTTCAATTTTACTTTGTTCTGCACAAAGCTACCAGCGCAATAATACATTCTGTTTAGTTGGTAGCTTTTTACAGACCGGTAATCATTACAAATTTTTAATACATTTGTTTCTCGCAGTAGTCTCCACTGTATAATTATTGAATAATCATTTTGAAGTAATAAAAAAATGCAACTACAGTATTACCAAACAATAAAAATGAATACATAAAAAAAAATGTGATGTTATAGCTGAATAGTAAAATTTAACAATAAAAACGCTCTTTTCTCTCTCTCCATCACTCTGTCTTTCATTTCAATTCACTTCAAATAAATCTCGCAAATCAAATAACATTGTGTGATATGGCGACACATAAAATGCCGTCGGAGCAGACGACCCCCTGCCAACTTATAGAACACCATCGAAGCCTACGAAAAAAAAGAAAACTTTGTCCCAAATTGAGAGCGCAATAAAAAAAATTCCCTCTCGTAAGACCACCCACTCTATCCCCTCTAATAGGACCACCACTCCCCTCTCTATAACACCCTGTAGGAGTAGGAATGTGTAAAAACAATAATTTGATTTTGAAAGCGATGACTCAACTCTCGCAAATCCCTTCTTAAATCCCTTCCCTATTTCTCTAGGTACCGGTCGAATGGTCAGCGTATCCCAAAGGCTTTTTATGCGTTTAAGAGATAAGGGGAGGGATACGAGAGAGAGAGAGAGAGAGAGAAAGAGAGAGAGAAGGGGATTGAATGAGGAATAAGAGGATTAGTTAAGGCTTAAGCCAACGGAAACACTATTCCCCACTTTTAATCTTTAATCCAAATGAGAGATTTAGAAAAATAGAAAAAGTCGCCAATTACGTAAACAAACTTTTAAAAAAAATTCTAAACATTACTTCCGGCGAATAAGTGAGCAAGCAAGCTTTGTACCTATCCTCTTCCTTTAATTCAAACAGTGAATGACGTCACTTACCCCGCCCACCCTACACGAACAGCAGCTCAACTATACCTTCCCACCCCATCAATACAGGGTGCCTCTCATTTTTTATATAGGCCACCCACTCTGGCCCTCTAACGGAAAATAAAAACGATTAGAAGGATTTTTTCTCTCTCCCTATACGCCTATCCCCCTCTGTACAAGTGGATTACTACATAGGCGGCAAATGAATCGTTTCCAGAAAAGCAAATGGCCGCCCGCAGCGCTCTCCCCTAACGATCCCAATCCAATTTCTTTTTTTAATTATGTCGTAAGCCCCGCCCACTAGGCCTTTACTCGGCGTTTATTGATTGAAACGCAAAATCGAAGTTTTCAATCTCATTGAATAACGTTAGAAAGAACAAAACCTCGATTTTTCGTTTTGTACTTTTTTTTTTTATTAGAAGAAAATTGGCGCTGAGTGAATTGTGCCAAGTGTTTTCTTAAGAGGAAACGGAAGTGAAGACGAAAGCAAATATTATTTCTTATTGAACAGGAAATTACTAGTTTCGCTCATTTACTTGCCTCAAAAATAAAACTTGCGAGCAATAAATTTTTACTTGAAAGAAGAAGAAAATTCATTTCGAATTACTTGCAAATAGACTTGCGTAACAACTTCTTCAAGGATTAGTGTGAAAGAAAAACCTCAATTAAATACGAGAATAACTTGCGCTAAAGTTCACTTTGAATTTACTGTGTACATAAAAAACGATTTGCCACCAACTTGCGTTTAAGCTTTCTCCCAACTTGTAGATAAAATTAGCTACTTGCCATTAACTTGCGCTCAAGTTTTCTCCCAACTTGCAGATAAATAAAGCTACTTGCCATCAACTTGCACTCAAGTTTGCTCCGAACTTGTAAATTAAAAAAAAGCAACTTGTCATCAACTTGCACTGAAGTTTGCTTCTAACTTGTGCATAAAAAGAACTTGCCATAAACTTGCGATCAAAGTTTACTCGCAATTTGCATATAAAAAGCGACTTGTCATAAACTTGCAACTGGCATTACACTTGTAACGAAACTTAAATAATAATAAAAATTGAATGAAAGGGTTAGTTACCTGCTACTGGAGACAGCTTGCGCACCACGCCCCATCTGCACTTCCACTGAAACAAAATGGCGCTCATTAGCTAATTATTATTATTAATATCTCCCACTAAATACAACCTTCTTTCCGTCGCGGTACTTGAGCAGTCCCTCGATGACCACACTTCCGGTTGCCATTCCACGCACTCAGTTACACGCGCATTGAGTAATAATAATATCCCCGCACGATGTCAAGAGGTGAACACGTGGCCGAGCACGCGCACCTCAAAGGAGCGAAGCGGAACAAGCGGCCCAGCCCCGAGCCAAGGGAAGAGGTGGAGTTGGAACGCGAGTAGCACTAATCCTAATCTCTCATTAATCCAGATCAGTCACGGTCGACACGCTGGCTGCTGCTGCCACCACTCACTCACGCGGACTGCAGCGGAAAAGTGAATGAAGGAATAGAGGAGGAGGAGAGGGAAGAGTCCATTAGAGGTGGCTGGGGAAGAGAGAGGCACCATCTAGCGGAAGCACTTTCAAAACACTCTGCAAATAGAAATACAAATTTTATTATTAAACAAGTTAAGCAACGATGACCTTCATCAATTAATTAATATTTTCAAAAACAAGATTCAATGTGGAGAGAAAAGGACAAGTTCCTATAATCAAAAGATTTACATTTAAAATAATAATTCAAAAAAATAAAGATTCAAAGTAAGAAGATCGCAAGTCGAGCTTGCGAGACGCGCAATTTTTTTTTTTTAGATAAAGTGGTACATTTGCCTCTTTTTTTTTTTAGGCTCAACGAAAATAAAAAACGGCAAAATAATTTTTTTTTTAAATTTTTATTTTTTAAATTTTTTTTTTTTTTTTAAAAATTTTAATTTTGAAATTTTTTTTTGAAATTTTTTTTTGAAATTTTTTTTTTGAAATTTTTTTTTGAATTTTTTTTTTTTTGGAA
>JAQGAZ010003647.1:0-10991 GCA_034692225.1 Polydesmus complanatus
ATTTATTTTCACTTTTTTTTAAATTTATTTTCACTTTTTTTTAAATTTATTTTCACTTTTTTTAAAATTTATTTTCGCTTTTTTTAAAATTTATTTTTGCTTTTTTTAAAATTTATTTTCGCTTTTTTTTAAATTTATTTTCGTTTTTTTTAAAATTTATTTTCTTTTTTTTAAAAATTTATTTTCGCTTTTTTTAAAATTTATTTTCGCTTTTTTAAAAATTTATTTTCGCTTTTTTTTAAATTTATTTTCACTTTTTTTTAAATTTATTTTCACTTTTTTTTAAATTTATTTTCACTTTTTTTAAAATTTATTTTCGTTTTTTTTAAAATTTATTTTTGCTTTTTTTAAAATTTATTTTCGCTTTTTTTAAAATTTTTTTTTCACTTTTTTTAAAAAATTCGTTTTTGCAAAAAAAAAAAAATAAATAAATAAATCTTTTTGATAATTTTTTTTTTTTTGCAAAATTAATTATACAATAATTCATTTATGAATTCATATAATATTAAATTTCTATTTAATCTTTTCATTGAAAAAAAAAAAAATAAAGAGCAAAAACGAAGGTTATTTCAAAAAGAAAATTGACCACTAAAAAGACACGATAATTTCCCCCCTTGAAATGATAATTAACGACCATCCAATTAACTATCATAAAATGAAACTGTTTTAACCGTAACAATAATAATAATTAGTATATCTCCATTTGTTTTTAAGAGACCAATTTCAAATGAATTTTCAGCGAAATTCAACGAAAATAAAGTGTTAATTAATTCTCATAAATTTTCTTATTAAATTTAAGCAAATGAAAACGAGTCATTTTAATTCCCACATGGAAACTATTTTTTTTCTCTCCCACATTGAAACTAATATGAGGACATTGAGTGGGTGGTGGAAAGGGGGTGTGGAGGGTGGAAAAAGTTCCTTGAAAATGAGAAACACGAAGCTACGAAGATACAAAGTTCAAAGTTGAAGTCGCATTCTATTGCTACCAACACACACGAGAGAGAATGAGAGAGGGATTAGACCGGAAATAGCATCGCAAGAGAGAGAGAGAGGGATTTATAAATGAGATTTAAAAAGAGGGATTTAACGAGCAACAAACTCGAATTAATCGGGTGCCATTTTGTTTTTTTTTAAAGACAAAAAAAAAATGTATTATTCAAATGAGGTAAATGTGAAATAACATTTTATGAGGCAGGATCATAAATTACGTAGGAGGCGGAAGAAGGAGAAGACGAGGGCAATTCGAAATTATTATACGTCTGCATTTTTTTTTTTTTTTGACATTTGTACGTGAAAATGTTTTGTTGACATTTTTTAATTCAAAGTTTATTTAAACATTTTAGCACTCTATAAATATATTTTTTTTAACCGCGTGTGTACTTGCGTTTATAATAACTTTCTGATTCATATTTTCACACTTCCGGTTTTATTTATACCCGAAAGAAGCCTCTACTACTCTTGGTATCAGTTCTGGAACCTTAAAAATGAGACTATGTGGGTGACAGATTTCCAATGTTAACCCAAGTTCCCTTCAAATGGAATTTTTATTATTGAAGCAAAAAAAAAAAAAAAAAAAGAACCCCCAATATTAAGGTTTGGGCTCCAAAGAAAAGCCCCTTTGGCTCAAAAAACAAACTTGGAAATTTTGCATTTATTTCCTCCATTGATTACGGAGAGAAAATGGTGACCGATCACCTGAACATGGTTCCAGAACTGCTACTAAGAGTAGAGGTCTCTCTTTTAATGAGTATTTTGGGTTAGTAAACCCTCGGGTAGCCTACATTTTCACACTTCCGGTTTTATTTACCTGAAGAAAAAACTTGTAGCCTATGTTCGATTATTTAATTACCGATATTTTAAATTTTTCCAAGTTTACAATAAAATTAAAAAAAAAAAAATACTGGTAAATAAAAATCACCCTACAAAATTTGGGCTATATGTACAGTACATGTACTGTACAGTAATAACTTTGAATAGCAAATTTCAAACTTCCGGTTTTAAATATTTACCAGGAAAAGAATTATTTCTGTTTTCAGACAGCTTACATTTTTACTTTATATTTTTAATAATAATTATTGTTTGATAATTTTTTTTATGCCAAAATTTTGTTTTTAGTTTACATGAAATTTGCTTATTTCGCTTCAATATTTTTGGATTTTCGCCAAATAATTTTGCCAGACTTTTTCGTTTCTGCTAAAATTAGGGTCATCAGAATTTCTCTTCCTAAATTTTACCATTATTAAAGCATTAGTATTTCTCTTAAATTTAGATTATTTTAGATGCAAATTTGCTCTTAATTTTCATTCAATTTCTCTCAATGACTTTCTTAAAATTAAAAATGTCACACAAAAATTAATTAATAAAACGTAAAATCGGGGTTTCTCATTTCGATCCCTGAATAAGTTTAATACACACTCCTGTTACACCCTCTTCCCATCGCTTTCGTAATTCACCTGACACCCCTCCCCCCCCCCCTACCCATCTCACCTAACCCATCACCCCCCCCCCCCCCTCCCCTAACCTCAAAATCCTTTAATCTTAATGAGGAGTTAATGACCGTTTCCGCCATTTTCAATCCCTACAAAATCCCCGACAACATTCCCCTAGTTAAAGAAAGTGTGTGTGGGGGTAACCTTCAAACCCTCCACTCCTGGAATGCCTCCTCTCCCCCCATCACTCTCTCTCTCTCTCTCTCTCTCTCTCTCATCACTCTCTCCTCAGAGAGAGAGTTTTCTTCGGGGATTTTTCTTTAATGTTTACATTTGAACTTAAGTTAACTTTGACTTACCGCTTGTTCGCTTATCCTCACGTATTCAACCAGTAGTAGTAGCAGCGTAGTTAGCACAATTAGGTTGAGCTTCATCGTGCACTAAAACTAACCAGTTGGTTAAAAAAAGATTAATCGCGTTAGTTAAAGCCCATTGAGTGTGTGTAGTAGTGCACAACGTGTGTTACGCTTGTTTTTGGCTTTGGAGAGAGTATGAAGGAGCAGGGTGAGGGATGAGCCGAAGCGAATGAGCGGACGACGGGGAGCGCGAATGGAGCGGAAACCAAGCGGAGAGGGAGCGCCGGATGCTAGTTGAGGAAAAGCGCTGGTTAAGGAAATTTTGATTAATTTAGTTAGGGATAAAAATAATTATAATAAGTGAGCGTAGAAACGATGAATCCGGGTTAGTTTTTATGTGTTTTTCTATGAGATCCGAAAAATCCCGATTTCCCGTTTTGGGAAACAAATCGCAAATTAATTTTTTTTTTAATTAATATTGCATTTAAATTAATATTAAAAAGAAGGGTGAAACAAGTTTTAGGATCTAAAAAAAACGATGAATCCGGGTTCATATTTTAAACGTTTGTACACGAAGTTAAAAACCCCGATTTAGCGTTTTGGAAAATAACATTGTACAGTAATTAACCGTGAAACAAGTTTTTTTAAGATTTAGAAACGATGAATCCGGGTTCATATTTTAAACGTTTGTACGCGAAGCTAAAAATCTCGATTTAGCGTTTTGGAAGATTTTTTAAGATTTAGAAACGATAAATCCGGGTTCACTTTTTTAAACGTTTGTTTGCGAGGTAAAAGTCCCGATTTATCGTTTATATTAAGCACAGTGAAAATAATAGTTTTAAATGGTTAAAAACGAAAAATCCGGGTTTTCATTTTTAATGTAAAATTTGAAATGAAAACCCCGATTAACCGTTTTTTTTTTTTTTATAGAACTCACTACCCGGTACAAACGTTTCTTCAAAACGATAAATGCGGGATAGTTCTTTAAGTTGCGTCTATAACCCCAAAAACCCCGATTTTACGTTCGCTGCAATAAAATTATGTAATTTATCTATATAAAAAAAAATTAAAGGTTAAAGTTCATCTAAAATTGCATTGAAATGATAACCTCGATCTTACAATTATTTTACAACGCATTCATTAAAGTAAAAAAAAAAAAATTAAAACGTTAAATGCGGGAAAATTAATTTAAAAAATAAATGCTTCCTAATGTTATAAACCTTATTAGTGGTTTGCTATTAAAAGGGTTTTAGGTGCTAAAAAGTTGCGTGAAATTAAGGCTGTAAATTATTAACTCCATCCACAGTCATCGATTTCCTATTAAATATTTCTGTTTAATTGAAATGTTTAATTAGAGCCGAATCATTTTTTTTATTTTAACGCTTTAACCTCATTTATTTCCATCTTCTCATATTTAACTTTTTGCTTCGTTCTCGATTCAAATTTAATATTTACTTTATAAAACGGTTTTCGTTATTTTTGAGGTCAACAACACACAAAACCAGACTTTTAAGTTTTGGTTAGGCACCCTACATAGAACAGGAAAGACTCAAAACACTTTCCTTATTTGGAATCGAAGAAAGTGGAATAATAATTCCAAAAAAAAAAAATCAAAAATTGATTTTTGAAATGAAAAAAAAAAAAAAAAAACGTAAAATCGAGGTTTTAAAAATAAAAATGTTTAAACTTAACCTTTAAGAACAATGTTCTATGGTTATTATTGTGTAGAAAAGGACTGAGCTCCGCCTAATTGAGTCATTTTGTTAGACCGGAGTTTATAAGCCCGCGCATGCGTAATACGTGCGGCGTGAAAGTATTAATTAAAAGTTTAATGATAATTTTTGATGAAAAAGTAGGTTATTAAAAGAGTGCGAGGGAGAGTTTCAAAGTCGAAAATGTTCCGTATAAGGAAATGTAATCGTTCACTTCCGGTCGATCGAGAACATTCGAGAAGATGGGATTTAATAACCTTAACTATAACATTCAAAATTTTTATCTCCGTTTCAAATCTACTAAATTATTATACATGTGTTAATAATAAAAAAATATATTACGCTTATAAAAAAATTTAATTAAAAAAAAAAATTAATGAATTTTTAGAAAATATAATTATTATTTTAGGAGTAGAAAATAAGGAAAAATGGCAATAATTTACAAGTCTTGTTGACTAATAAAACCAAATTACACCCCTTATACATTAATTTTTATAGTTAAGTTTACACTTATAAATTAAAGTATTTTTATCTTTGTAAAAAAAAAAAAAAAATATTAAAAAAAATTACTCAATATATAGCACCAGTACTGTAAATTAAAAAAAAATCCCTATAAATTAAAAAAAATCCCTATAAATTAAAAAAAAAATCCCTACAAATTAAAAAAAAATCCCTATAAAAAATTCCCCATAATTAAAAAAAAATCCCTATAAATTAAAATCAATTCCAATAAATTAAAAAAACAAATTCCTATAAAATTAATAAAAAAAGAAATCCCTAAAAATAAAAAAAAAAACCTAAAAATAAAAAAAAAAATCCCCATAAAAAAAAATCTTAATAAATAAAAAAATCAATACAATAATAATTATTAAAAATTAATTTCTATATTAAAAAAAATATAATATAAAATACATTTTAATATTTAAAAAAAAATCATTTCTAAATTAATTCTAATCACTTTTTAATCAAATTTTTTTTTTTTAAATTTACTCTTATGAAATGAATTTTTTAAAAATGTGCACACATGTTTTCAAGGGGAGAAAAAAAAGAAGAGATAATTGTTAGTGTCTGTGTCCCCCCTCCCTCCTAAGTCTTCTCCTTGTGCTTTTCTTCCATTAACCCCTCCCTCCCTCCCCACCACCCACTCTCTTATAACAGCAGTTGCGGTGGGATGAGTGACGAGGACTCCCCTCGGGCTGGAGAATGGACTGTCCCTGAGAATGTTGCTCTCTCTCTCTCCACTCCTCCTCCTCCTCCTTCCGTTTCTACCAGAGCAGAGAGTGAAAGAGAGAGAGAGAGTGTGGTGCTCAACGACCGTCATCCATCTTTGGGGATTTTCTCCACAACCAAATTCCTCAACCAATCCGAGCCACTAACTAATACGAGGTAATTAACGCATTTCGCTAATCAATAAGCTCTATATTTAGATTTCAATACAATTGCAATGTATTATTATTATTATTAAATGGAAGGAAAAAAATAATGTAATAATTATGCAGAGCAAATTTAAATGATGTTCGTTTTGTTTATAAAATTCTAGAGATTTAAATTTAGATTAATGATTTTTAAAATTAATTTAAGTACTATTTATTAATTTAATTGGAAATTGCAAAAGCCGCATTGTTATTATTATTATTTTTTTTGGGTGGAATTTGTGAATTGAACGGCTGAGAAAATGAGCGTTAAAACCCTCGTAAAATAAAAGAGAGGGGAAAATAGTAGTCGAGGGACATTGCAAAAGTTACACGCTCTTCATTTCAATTATTATACAAATTTTTAAATTAATTTTATGCAGAAAATGTTAAAAAAAAAAAAGAAAGAAAATGTAGTAATTAAAAGAGAAATATTAAATTTAATAATTTTTATGCTAAATTAGGCTATTTAATGAGAATATAATTAATATCAATATTAACAATAATAATTCTAATGAATTTTTTAATTTGTAATGAATTATAGTTAATTAATTTTATAAAATTATTTTTTTTGCAATTAAAATAATTAATATTATTTTCTTATTTAAAAATATAAAAAATATTTTAAAATTTTCTTATTAAATTTTTCTATAAAAAAAATAATACTAATAAAATTAATATTAAAAAAAAATGAAATAAATAAAAAGATAATTATTCGCATTAAAAAAGTGTAATTTATAATATTTTACTACACGGTGTCCCTAAAAAAAAAAAAAAGTGCACCCAACTGAAGTTAACTTTAAATCATTTTAATTATTACATGTATTCTAAATATTTGAATGGCACATGGAAAAACTTTATTAACATTGAATTGTTCTATTCTGTGCTAAAAAAAAATTCTCTTCCGGTCTCAACACGAGCATAATACCCACTCACTATGCTCCCCCCCCCCCCCCACCTCACCACACAACAGCTTCATCGAGTTCGTCTCGTCTCATGTTTCATTAAAATATTTAAATTATTAAAAGGATTTAATTTGAATTCAGTTGGGTGCACTTCTTTTACGGACACCGTGTATGTATCTAGTTAAAAGACTGCTAATAATTTTTATTAAAATTAAAAGTGTTATTTCTATTTTTTTAAAAAAAATCGAATCAACATTCAAGGATATAATATTTTACTAGGCAACGTTATAAAATCGTTAAGACGACGTTAATTAATTATTATTTGTTGTTTTTTAAATCGTGTAGGTGCTTTGAGCGCGGACCAATCACAGGCCAGCAAATATGAGGCTGTATTTACTCGCCACCCTCCTCGTCTGTTTACTCTTGGCCACCTCCACCCTGGCCAAAAAGGTATGTCCCACTTACACGAGGTGTTCAATTTTCATATATCCCATTCAAGGGGTGCTAGAAGGGGGGGGGGGGGGGTTATGGTGGGTGGGGGTTAAAGGGAAGAGGGTGTTAAGGGGGGGAGGGGGTTGATAACCCTACTTTAAGAGTTACATTTCTAAGCAAATCTCTTCCTGGAAATTTAAAGCCAGGGATTTAGTAAATCTCTCGTTACGGGGCTAAAGTTCACTTCCCTCCCCCCTCGACCCCTTTTGAGTGGGACATGTGGCGCCCCCGTTTCGAGCGTGGGTTTAATGTTTATGTTTCGTATGTGAAGAAACACAGGAAACACGAGAAACACCAGCAGGAGAAGAAGGAGGAGCTGAGTAAGGACGAGTTGGATTTGATCGCCGACGATAACGACGCCGACAAAAACACCGTCCTCGACGACGAAGACAAACCGGAAGGTACGCTGCTTAATAATATTAAAAATGAAAAACAGAATTTTAGGAATTTATTTTTTTTTTGGTGAGAAATGAATTGTTGTTGAGAAAAGATTGTTGTTTGAGGAAGTGATTCAAAATGCGGTTGGGTCGCGATAACGGAAATGGTGATCCGGAAATGCAAATGTCAACACGCTTTAAATGACTCAAATCTTGAAAATTATTTTTGAGGTTAAAACAGGGTTTTAGAATTTTTTTTTTTTTCATTTGTTCTGGATTATTAAATTTAGATTAATAATTTAAAGTTCTCAAAAAATTTTATGATATTGAAAATTAAAAATTTTTAGAAACTTTATTAAAGTTTCAGGAAGTTTCAAAAAGGTAAAACTTCTAGAAAATTAAAAAAATTAATGTTCAAAAACTTTTATTTCTTGAAAAATAAGAAAAACTTAAAAAAGGCAAAGATTTCCAGAAAAATGAAATTTCCATAATAATAATCCAATAATTTACATTTCCAGAAAATCTTAAAATCAAAATTTCCAGAAAACTCAAAAACTTAAATTTCTAGAAAACTCAAAAATTTAAATTTCCAGAAAACTCAAAAACTTAAAATTTCTAGAAAATTTAAAAACTAAAATGCCCTAATAATTCAACAATTTAAATTTATAGAAAATTCAACAATTTCTATTTTTATTAAAAAAAAAAAAAAATTTTAACCCTATTTATCAAAAATTTTAAAAATTTAAAATTTCCAGAAATAATTCTAAAAACCAAAATTTTTAGATAATTCAACAATTTAAATTTACAGTTTAAATTTTGATTAAAATTAAAGAAATTATTATAGTTCTCAAAATTTCTAAAAATTAAACTTCTTGAAAATTAATTCTAGAAAATAAAAAAAAATATTAAACTTCCCAAAAATTGAAAAATTTAAATCCCCTAAAAAAATTTGAACCACTAAACTCCCAAATAAATTTGATATCTTAATAAATCAAAGAGTTGGTAAACAGAAGAAAGTTCTAGAAAAGTAAAAAAAAAAGGGGAGTGGTAGGGGGATGCAATGTGTAAATGTAATAAAAAGCGTATGAGTGGGTGTGAAACAGAAATAACAGATGGCTACTAACTGTTTTACTACTAACAAATAAATAAAAAAAATGTTGTTCCAGATTTGATGAAATGAAACGTTTTATTTTCAGTGGAAACTCGCAAGAAAAAAATCAAAAACCGTAGTAAGTAAAAAAAACAAACAAACCCAAAAATGAATCTTCCGTCTTACTTCTTCATCTTCTTTCACTTCATCAATATTGTAAACGCATCCATGTTTTTTTTTTATATATGTCCTGATGTTTTGATATCAAAACCATATTTTTAGCTAACACCAACACACTCTTTTGATTACATAAACACGTTTCGCATCAAAACTCGGATTAAGAAAACACATTTGAATTTTGATGGATTTTTCCTTCTGTCAATCTCATCATTTTTCTTCTTCTTTCTCTTCGATGTTGTTGACTTTTTTGTATTTGCATTTTTTTTTTAGTCGTCGTCGTCGTAACGTTGTTGTTGTTGTTTACTTTTATTTAGAGCTCGCTTAAAATTCAATAATTGTTTTCCTCTATTAATTTGGTTTCTCTGAATTAATTGTATAGATCCTTGCTTGAACTTTCACTGCGGAGCCGGAAAACAGTGCGACATCGATGACAATGGAAAAGCCCAATGCGTGTGCGTCAAACAGTGTCCATCCGAAGAGGACGACCGACGAAAAGTAAACACCAAAAATCAATCGAATAGTTCGCACCAATAACCACACAATTATTATTTTTTTTGACTTTTCTTGAGTTAACTAATGTTAGTGAAAAGGTTCTCTCTACTGTATATCGACTGCTGGTGTGTTAATTAACGAAGCTGAGGGTTTCACTACTTTGTGTTTAGGTAAATTCAAAGGGAAGGACCATTGGACCAATCGTTTGGGTCTTTACTGCATTTATTATCTCACTTAAAAGATCATTAATAATTTTTGACTTCCATTTGGCGCAAAAAAAAACAACGATTTAAATGTCACATCCTGTTTGATAGAAATTAATTTTTTGCAGGCAAAACTTTGACATCATTCACCCGTGTTAATACTTGGAAAAAATAAGTGGAGGAAAACCAAATTTTGGCTTTTAAGTTGAAAATATATCTTGGAAGAAAAATTTTTGTTTATCGTTAACAAAATTTTAACTGATAAAATCAATAAATTGAAATCTTATTTCAATAAACACTCCACAAAAATAAACAACTAAAAATAAAAAATAGCATTAAAATTTAAACGGACAATAAAAAAAAAAATAAATAAATAAAATTATCTAAAATAAAAAAAAAATATTAAAAAAAAAAAAAAATTATTGGGATAAATTAAAACTACTTAACTAAAATTAGTAATTACGTGTTAAAAACAGTGTCTAAACTGCAATAATGAAATTAAAGAACTGGAAGCAATACAATGTACATTGTACAATAATAAGATGTATGTCTATTTTTGTTTCCAATTTTGGCCATCTAAAAAAAAAACTGGTTTTACGAGATAACTTTTCAACTTAAGCTAAACTGGTTTTTCATTCCTCTCCCTTAATGTAGGGCCTATTAACACGTGAATGTATGAAATTTACGTGGTAAAAAGTTATATCAATATAAAGCAAGGTAAATATTTAAAATCTGGAATTGCCTCGATTTTGCTCAAAATTGGGGTAAAACTACTTTTTTTTTAAAAGCAGTTGAGAAATGCAGTTTGGGGAATCCTTCCTTGGCCCCCCCCCTCCCCTTAGAACTTTATAAACAAGTAGCACTATTTTGTTGAATATAACACAGCAACAGCAGTCGATGGAGGACTCTTTTTTGCATCTATAAAGAACACTCCTTAACTTAAAAAAAAGGTCAAAAAGATGGTTATTGCTGCCAAAAGCTCTTTTAATGAGAGACGGAAGCGTGTGGTTGTTGATTAGCATTAAGCAGTAGTGGGTTGTGTGTTTTTTTTTTTTAAGAGTCTTTAAGTGTCTTTTTGTCGTTGGCAGGTGTGCAGTAATCACAACGAGACGTGGGACAACGACTGCGAATTGTACCGCATGCGATGTTTGTGCGAAGAAAGCAACGAACTGTGTCTCAAAAAGAAGTACAAACACGCGCACGTCGACTACTACGGAACCTGCAGAGGTAATCCAATAGACACTCATCTAGATGAGATAAGAGTGAACAGAGATTGAGAGAGAGAGAGAGAGAGAGAGAGAGAGAGAGAGAGAGAGAGAGAGAGAGAAAGAAGAATGGGG
>JAQGAZ010003648.1:0-10991 GCA_034692225.1 Polydesmus complanatus
TTAAGAAAAAATTGGTTAATAATATTATTTAAACGAAAAATAATGTTACTGTAAAAAAGAAGTGATATCAGCCGCCTGATAGATGACGAGTGTGGTGACGAGAGAGAAGAGAATGAACCAGATAGTCTTCCTGCCCTTACTCTGGGTTTCTCGAATATGGTCGAGGGCCGAAAGAGAGGTGCTCACGACATACACCATATTCTTAATCGGTGGACGAATTATTTAATTTCTGCAAAATTATTAAGCTCCAGAACTAAATAAAAATTTTAATGTTTACTTTTATTGCCGCCGCAATAACTATTTTCCTTATTAAGAAGTTTTCCAAACAATTTGATCGTTTCCAAGGAGAATTTTTATTTTGTTTGTGTTTACACATTTTATGAGAAATGTATTTTTATAAGTTTATTTTATTGAACCAAAAATTTATTAATTTAACAAAAGAAAAAAATTTTTTCAAGGTTTTCTGGTATTGATTTTTTGATGACCGAAAATTATTTCCAACTGTTCAGAAATACAACTTAAATAAATTAAAGTGACCTAGTAAAATTGCCTTCAAAGTTGAAACTTATTAAATGAAGAAATCGATAATTTAAAAAAAAATAAATAAGATATAGTGCTAAAAATTGGAAAGGGGGGGGGAGCTCAATAATTCAAACACTAAAACAATTACCGTATTATCCAGTTCAGAATATTACCGGTAACTAGTTTTTTTTTATATGCCGATGATAGGTGTAACCAGCAGGGTTTATTGGAAAGATTCTCTTTTAAAACGAAGGGTGGGTTTAGAGACCGGAAGTGGGTATTCCGTTACTTGATCGTAAGCTCGTAATGTGTGAGAAAAATATAATGTTTTTTTATCTCCTTAATTTGAAAGAGCTTTGAGTCATTTGTTGCTCTCGATACACACAAAAGCGTTTGTTGTGGTTTAGCTGATTCATTAGCCCCTTGAAAGAAAAAGAGTCCCTGAAGAGGGAGGTGCGTGCTTTATATATATATAGAGGGTGGGATGAAGTGCTTTAAGGGAGGTGGGTGAGGAGGCGGTTTCTAACTCGTTTCGCACTGTTGAATCCGTACTAACTCCAACGAAGTATACAATTGACTTTGGGTTTCATTACAAATAAAAAAAAAATAAGTGGTTTTCAAATGTCGATACAACGACATTAATAGCTCATCAATTTCGTTATATCGAAAATAAAACTCTTAGTTGGTACAGTAGAACCTGTTAAAGCGGAATCTTGCGGTACCAAGCTACTGCACCTACTCAAAACGACGCACATTTGTTTCCGACTTTGACAAGTTTTCCGCTTTAGGAAACTATTTTAACGTTTGCATTCCCCCACATTTTTTTGTCCGTTTTTACAAGTTTTTCGCCTTATACAGGGTCCGCTTTAAGCAGGGTTCGTTGTATCGACATTTTTTTAAAAGAGGTTTTGTATTTAAAAGATTGGAATGATTTTGTAAATAGAGCTCCGGGTTAATGTGATTTTTTTTTTTTTGTTATTGTTGTTGTTCTTCAGCTGACAAATGTTGCTAAATCACGCTTTGATTTGCAACAACCAATCACTCATTTTCATCTTTTGTGTTCTCTGGCCCGGACTGATCAATACTCTCTCTTCACTCGCTCACTCTTTGAGTCTCACTCGGGGAGAATCAAAGCGGACCCGCAAAAAAAAAAAAAAAAGCTAATTCTCAACACTCAGTGGGGTATCAAATCACAACAACCAACGTACATTACACCTATCATTTCTTTTATTACTATTATTATTATTAAACAACAAATTCGATTGGTGATTTTCACATTTTCTCGAATTTAAATGAAACTTTTTTTTTAAAAAAAATAAATAAATAATCTACCGTTTCGGTTCCTTCACACACACACACACACACACAGCCAAATCGAAGCTCAAAGTACACTAAAATCGAAGTAGCGAAGTTCAATATTATTTTTTACAATTTCTCCCTTTATGTGGCTAATTTTTAATGCCGACAGGCAAAGTCAATTGAAACCCTTAAACGGCCGTATACAATTGCTAAGAGTTAACATTACGGGTTTCTGTTGACTTCTTACTTATTTTTTGTTTTTAGCTGTAAGAACGAAACAAAATTTCTAAGGTAGCCCACGATTTCGTTTTAAATAGGTTTTGCATTACTAAAAAAAAATTTATTTGTTTTCAAATAAATAAATAAATAATCCATCGTTTCGCTACTCCTCACATAACTAAATGGGAGCCCAAAGTGAGTGACCCAAAGTGAGCTTAAAATGGACTACAAACCTATTACTCACTTAAGATTTTTTTACAATAACAGTATAATATATTTCAAATAAAGTTAGCAAAAATACGGGTATTAATTTCAAGCTTTATTAGGCTCATTTTTAATGTTTTGCGTGGCGAGTCAGATGAAACCCTTAAAACTCTTAATACAACTTCTTAAGCCATATTACGGGTTTCAACTGACTCACCTACTCCTTCTTTCCCTTCACCTGTAAGAACGAACAAAATTTCGCGTGATTTTGCCTTAGACAGGTTTTTCAGTATATATATAAAAAAAAAAGAAAAATTAAGTAGACGCGAGATAGCGCCACCTGAGGACGAGATTAAGCGACCTCTCCTTAACAATTACGTCACGCGATATATTTTTATAAGTAGCTGCGCGCAAACGCTAATCACTCTTTGCTTGTTTTTGCTCCCTCACATTAAAAAAAAAATACAAAATAAACTGGTTCGAATATTTATTCGCGAGGTGTTTTCACCCTCCCCACGCACCCCTCACCCCCCCCCCCCCCAGACCCCCTCAATCTCTCTTTTAAACTTGATTCTTTTTCACCTAACTCATTTACTTGAAAGAAAAGAGATAAGGCGAGTGAGTGTAGCACTTGATACCTATTATCGTCATCTGACGTCTGCTACTACCTCTCTCTGTCTCTCTACCTCAACCCCACCGACCCCCACACCCACCTTAACCCCCCCCCCCACCTGTTCCTGGTTGTTTGGTTGGTAGTCCTCCTTGATCCAAACTCATCATCCTCATCAGTGTAGAAGTAGCAGCAGCAGCGGTGGAAGTGGTGAGACGGACAGAAGTAGAGCACCTTGTGCACGGTGAACCTACCTACCTATCTGTATCTACCTGAATGAATGCCTCCATCTATCTATCTATCTTAGTAAAGCTGTGTACTTACAGAAGCGACACCTAGCGGACTCTCTCATTCTAAGCGCGTCAAAGAGTTAACCAACAACTCAATTTCTAAACGTCCGTGAAAAATCTCTCGAAATATCAACAACATTCTTTTTTTTTTGGTTTGGATCTTCAAAAAAAAAAAAAATTTGGGGGTTTTTTTTTCGGCCCTTTAATCGAATGCGTGTGTGTATAACCGGAAGTGGAAAAAAAATTTTTAATCGGGGTTCGTGATGAAATGAATCGGGGATCTAAATGTATGTGTGGAGACTGTGGAGAGAAGAAATAGCAACATGTTCCGAGAGGTTTATTAGGACTTTTATCGCGGCTATTGGACTTTAATTAAGGAGTTGAAGAAAATTATAACTGTGAGTTCCGGAACTTGGAAGAAAAAAAATAATGGAATTTTTGTGCATTTTTTAAAAAAAAGATTTTTGGGAGTGAGAATTGTTTTAAAAAAAAAGTTTTGGAACTTTTTTCCGCGTTGTTTGTGTTTTATTTTTGAACTTCGGAACTTATTACTTGGAATTTAAAAAAGGGGAATTTTTGTGTAAAAAGGTTTTAAGAACTTAAAGGAAAATTTTAAAAAAAAATGATTTTTTTTGTCATTTTTTAACCAGTTTTTGCGTTGAAATTTTTGAAGATTTGAAAGTCATAAAGGCAGAAAAAAGTTAATTGTTCCAGAACTTTTTATTTATTTATTTATTATTAATATTTTTTTTTAATGATTTTTTTGGTGCGGAAACTTTTAAAAACAACTCTTTCTTTTGGGGGTCTTTCGAGATTTTTGTGGTGAACATGATGCGCGTTTCGGACCTTTTATAGTGCCCTTTTATAAACAGGATTTTTATTTAAATTTTTGAAGAAATGGAAACTTGCGTGCTAATTCCGTCCGAGTTCAGCTTAGTTCTGACCACCAGTCCTACATCTTCCGGTCAGTTTCGGGAAATGGGCGTGCGAGTGTGGACCAATGAAAGGATACCTCGAGGAACCAAATTCTATCCCTTTCAAGGGACCATCAGACTCGATAAATTAGAGATTTATAGTTATTTAGAAGACGCTGATGTAAGTCAATAACAAACGTTTTTATTTAATTAATTTAATTTAATTTAATTAAATTTTTTTTTTAATTTTTTTTATGGCGTAAAAAAACGACACATTTCTATTTTTTTTTTTTTTGTTAAGTTTTTATTTCTTTTTTAAGCTGTTGAACTTTAATAAGTTAAGCTGACCAATCGTTGACCTCTTCGTCTATAAGGGAAAACGCATAAAAAAAAGCCTGCAGCTGGACATAATATTAACCATTTTTTTTTTTTTTTGGTTTTGAGGGGGAAATTTTTTTTTTTATTTTTTTAAGCTGTCAGTTTGATCAACACGTGTTTGTGTGTGCTTAATATTATTACGCGAAATGAAGCGGAAAACATTTTTTTACAATTGATATTGAAAGGTGATGAAGAAGAAAAAAAAAATAGGCTTAAAAAATACCAACAGAAAAAAATGCCCTTTGCTAAGGGACTTTTAAAAATCTCTCAGGTTTAAGTTATATTTAAAAAAGGTATAAAAATATATTCTTAAAAACTAGATCACTAGTCTTGTATTATGAACACCTGTAAAATGGACACCTCACTCATTCTTCTTGCCACTTCAAGCCGAATTTATGCACTAAATTAAATTCCATTTTTCTGGATTGCTGTAAGCATGGGTACCTATAGAGAACCCTTTTTTTAATGATAAAAAACCCCTAATTTTAGACAAATGGTACTTTCAGCTTTTTTTATTTACACTAAAATAATTATTATGTCTATAAATTTTTTTAAATAGAAGTTTTATACATTAAAAATGGCTCAAAAAAATATTATTTTTTCTATAAGAATTAAATTTTGTATTATATTCTTTTTAAAAATTATAAAGCATAAAATCGAAAAATTATTCCAAAAAAAAAAAAACGTAAAATCGAGGTTTCTTTTTTTGTTTACTTCCATAGGTTACATGTATTTAAAAAAAAAGGTGTAATTGGATTAATTAGACGTAATTAGTTTCGAATGAGATGGTTTCGATTACACAACCGTTTAGATCTTTTAATCTCGCGTTGGTTGAAGCTTCCATTAGCCGCTTGAATAGAGATTGACCTTTGCTCTTCTCTATCTCTCCCCCCCCCCCACCATCCCCTTAACCTCATATCATCAACATCAATATTGTTATTAGGATGATGGACGCGTAATATATGGTGGCTTCCACTCCTCCCCTTCCACCTCCCGCGCGCATCCATGCGTCACTCATCACTCTCTGTTCATCACTTCCTAAGAGAGAGATGAGAAAACGCGTGTTTCGAGCCTCGTAAATACCCGTTTAAACAAACTTCCGGTTTAAGAGGGGAGAGATTAAGTGTGAAGTGGTTTAGGAATCTAATATTAGGGTGAAGGGAGAAAGGCTTAAATAAAGGGGTAGATGCAGGTGCGCATGCGTAGAAAGTAATGCGCGTCCAATCGCAGCTACCGTTTTTTCTCGCCACTGCACAAATAGTCTTAGTAAAAGAAAGGGGCGACGCTGGAACCGACTATAAGCGGTCTTCAAATGGAGGTGGTCTCGCGCAGAGGTTCTGCTGTTCATGTATTTGGTAGACGGTCGCTTAGTAAAGAGCCCTTACCCTTATAATGCTGTGCATGTGTATCGCGCATATTATTATTATTATTGTCGTGAGTTTAGTTAGATTTTTGATTCAAGTGAACAATTCGTTGAACCGAATCCTTTTCTTTCTTTTTTTAACATAATAATAAACATATAATTAAGTAAACGAAGTGAGTTTCCGGTCCACTAAGTCTACCTATCAATTACAAAAATCTTTATGCAAATATTTTTATGTCTCATTTTAATACACGCATTAAATATTCATTTTTATTTTTTAACTTTTAAATTTAAATTTAAATAAAAATTTTTTTTTTTTTTTTTAATAAAAATATTTAAATTTCGTAATAACGAAACTTTTTTTTATTTATTTATTTTTATATATTAAAAGAAAGAAAAAAAATAGTTGCTCTAAATTTATAAATTTTGTTGGCTTTGAAAAGGGGTGGGGTGGGGGGTGAGGATGGGTGGGGTGGGAAGGGGGAAGTGTGCGGTAGGCCGCGCACGCGCATTCAAATTCACCCCTTTTATTTATTTATTTATTTTTTGTTGGTTGTTGATGCGCGCACACACCTCGCACGTGTCCTCCGTCCACAAAACGCTGACCTTAATCAACCTTATGACGTTGTAGCTGCCGGACAAATTGCCTCATTTCATCCCAACACATACAAAAAAAAAATCAACTTTTAAACTAGATCAAACGCTGCAGAGGAAAAGAAAATTGCCGGAAGTGGATATTATTTTAAACGCAGAATAGAACGACTCAATGTTTTAAAAAGTCTTTAAAAATTATGTTTGCGCATGTATTCATTAAAAGCATTTATTACTAATTCTTTTAGGTACGTTTTATTTATAGACACCGTGTACAGAGATAAAGTTTGCCTCACTTTTATTGAGAGCCACCGTGTATACTTGAGTACGATTTTATGCGCTTAATGACACCCATTTGTTTAAGTGAGTGTTTATGATGAGGAAGTTTTTATGGTGAGCAGTCTTTTATGAAGAGTTGGCCCTGAGTGTGCTTTTAATGGGCGATATATAACATTAAAATTCAGCGAGTGTGTTTAGACTCGTATTGTTAGAGTGCGAATGTAAGTGTATTAAAGTTTAGTGAGTTTTGTTATTTTTACAGATAACAATAACTTAATTATTAATATAAAACGTCATTTTGAGGTTTATTATAATGTTTGTGCGCAATTTAACACCACTACTCCCAATTAATATTATACGTAGGCCTACTATAATACTGTAGTTGAATGCGTTGTTTATAATTATTTTCTCCCCTTCAAATGTGAGCTTATGTGGAGCATTAGTGAGTGATTTAAGAGTGGAAACACTCTGATGTGACGAAATATAAATCCAATCGCTTTTTTTAGATTTATCAAGGAAAGCTTTTTTCTTCATAAACATTTATAAGGAAAATACAGTGTTTTATAAAAGAAGGGTTTTTTTTTTATAAGGAAATGTGTTTTCTAAGTTAACATTTCTTACTTTTCTAAGAGAGATTTTATAAGAGTAACTTTATATCTCTCTCTCTTCCAATTTAATAATTGAATTATGACTAGTGTGTACTTTTTTTTTTTTTTAAGTGTTTGTGTGTGTGAATTGTTTCAAGTTCCCTCTAAATTAGATTTTAGTCTCGGGGAGTGAAAAAGTAGTTTTTACGAGAGCTCCTGGAGGGCAATTAATCCCTCTGCCGCGACTAATTGAAAGAGAGAGAAGTTGTCCCACGAAACACTCTTCTCCACTCACTTCTCCTCGTGAGTTTTGGTCACTCGAGTGACGTCACTTTCGATTAAACGTCGCCTACTATAAAATTTAAGCCACAAAAAAAATAGTAAGTTATTTTTAGAGTTGTAAAAAAGAGTGTTTTTGGTTAAGAGAGAGATCGAGAGGGAGAGAGAAAGAGAGATGGGGAGAGAGAGAGAGTGTAACATAGGAAGTGAAATCGAAAAAGTTTAATTGTTTTTATTATGTTTTATCACATGAACGAAAAACTTTTTAAGAAGATGTTTTGTGTTTTTTTTTTTGTGATTCTTTTATGACTTTATCTTATGAAATTGAGACGAGAAGAAGGAACAAGTCTTAATTTCGTTATACTGAAAAAAAAAAAAAAAAACTTTAAACTTCCGCTTTCGGTGGTTAAAATGTAAACATTTCGTTATCTTTTTATTTACAATTGTTTTTATAAAAAGGCACATTAATTACTAGTTTTAGATTATAAAATGTAAATTTTTCTTTATATTAAAGCGTTCGTGTTACGATTTTAAGTGCGTTGTGTGACGATAAAGTGTTATCTTATAATTATTGCACTTTTGATTAGGATATTATGTACAATTTTTTCTTCATTAAACTGTGAAGAGGAATCGCGATTAATATTGCGTTGTAAAAAAAAAAAATGGTTTCAGAATTTAGAGAGCTAAGAAAACAGTTTTAGATGTTAGAAAAACGCCTTCACATGTTAGAAAATCATTCTTCTCAGTTGTAAATAAAAGAAGCGTTCGTGATTGTTAGAAAACAGTTTTGAATGTTTAGAAAACGTTTTTTGTTTTTTAATGCTAAAAAAAAAACGCAATTAGAGGTTGCACAAACAGTTTCAGTAGTTAGAAAATCATTCTCAAATTATTGTTAGAGAAATGTTTTTAGCTGTTTAAAGTACAGCATTGGATGTGAGAAAAGCGTTTTTTGGTCGTTATAAAACAGCATTGGATGTGAGAAAAACGTCATCAGACGTCAACCATCTTTTGAACATACCGGTAGTAGGAAAACCTATAACAAACAGTTTTTGATGTTAAGAAAGCAATTTTGAATGTTAGAAGAGCAATTTTGAGTGTTAGAAAAGTATTGTGCAGTTAGTAGCAATACGGTTTCAACAGTTTGAAACTTCGTTTTAGATGTTAAAAATTCATTTTTAAAATGTTAGACACGCAATACTGTTTTTGCTGGTGTAAAAACAGTTTTAGATGTCAAACAAAAAAAAAAAACCCCTCAGATTTCGAATTCAGATAAAACATCATCGAGTGTGAGAAAAACAGTTTTGGGTATGTTTTCGGAGCATTTTCAACTGTTGAGAAAACACAGTTTTAGATTATAATATTATAAGGAAAGCAAAACGGAATTGATATTGACTTGTTTTTAAAACATTTTTGTTTTGTTCGATTTCAAAAATGAAGCCATGAATCGATCGATCTAAAATCATTAACCTCAACAAAAAAAAATAACAATTAAATTTAAATGTTTGGTTCGAAAACTTTGAGTATGAAACACTTTCCAATCACTTTTTTTTTCTAATTAAAAAAAAAATTAATGTATTTATTAAATCGATTAATTTATGTCAATTGCAACCTAATTTTTTTTTTTATATAAACGCAAAAAAAAATTGTAATAATTAATGCATTGCTCTTATCAATTTTACTAATCAATATCGAAAAATAAAGTCAATCTAATTTTATTTTTACGTATTAATATTTGTCCACCTACAATAATATTTTTTTCTGAATGGTGAAATTAACTGTCACTCATTGTCCACCCAAAGTGACATCAGGAAAAATTTTAGTCTGTGGGTTGTTAAATAACGCGTATCTCATTCATTAATCAGTACACAGAGGGTGAAAAAAAAATTAAAAAATTTTAAAAAAAATTAATCGATAGTTTTCTCTAATCACATTTCACGACTGGTTAAGCCTTTTATCAACCGGAACGCGCTGGTGTGTTTTTTTAAAAAAAAATGTGTCATAATAACAATAATTTTAATCGGACGCGAATTAAATTTTTTAAATTAAAAAAAAAATTAATTACAAAATGAAACCAACACTGGTAATTTGAATCGCATTTTACGCTCCAGCGCATTTAAAAACGCGGCAGACGGTAGGCCTATTTTTTTTTATTACGGTAGACTATAACCAGCGCGCATGCGCAACTTGAATATTGAAGAAACGGTTTCAATAAAAGTGTCTTTTTAGATCATGTTATTTTAATGAAAGATGAGGACACTCGTTTTTAGAAATATGCCTACCAGCTTAATTACATGTCCCGTGACTTTACTGAGCAGGCATTCAATATGCTGTGCTAAAGTTTGGACATGCAGAGCCCATAGGTCACATTGTCCATAATAGGCTTATTTTCAGATTTTTTAAGATTAAAAATTTTGAACTACTGTATTTTAATGGAAGTGTCCTTTTAATAAACACTTTTTCAATATGAGATAAGGACACTCGTTTAAAAAAAATATGACTCAATGCAAAAATTATTATAAGTTTTTCACTAACTATTTTAATCACACTCTGTATTGTATTATAATCAAATATAAATTATTATTATAAATTTTTTATTAAACTTAAAATTAGGCCTATATTATTTTTAAAACAGCAAAAAGTATAAAACTGTAATAATAATATTTGGAATGAACCGGTCTTTTTCGATAAACTCATTATTAAATTTAAATAATATTATTATTAAAAAAAAAATGTAGATCAAAATCTTTATTTAAAAAAAATGACTTAATTTAAAAATATACGGTAATATTTTTTTTTTAAAAAAAAAATTTAAATAAATTCAATTTCCGTTTTATGCAAAAATATAAACAACATTTTTTTTTTTCTTAGAAAAATATATTGTTTATTATCCCCGGATAATTATTTGCTTATGCTGGACTAAATTTCCGGGGGAAATTATTATTTGATAGAGATTGTCGCGCCAACTGGCGGCGGACAACGCCTCGAAATCGCAATTTTATCCTCCCTCGTTATCCGCGCTCTACCCAAACCTAAAATAAAAAACACTGTATGGATGGGTTTAAACTTGTCTAAAGTGGACAAACACTTCGAGGGTCCACAGTAGACAGGTTTTTAAGTGTTTATTCCCGTTTAGGAAGGTTTTTCCTAAAGGTTAGTGTTTTCCGCTTTAGACAGGTTTCCAGGATCGCAAAAACCAAAACCATTGTTTGAGTAAACAGAAGTAAAAGTGAGTAAAAATTCTCATTCAAAAATTTAAAAAAAAAAAACCGCGTAATTTGAGAACCCCGCGTAAAACGAAGAATAACTATTAAAGTCTTTTTATTTTTTTTAATATATAATTATATCGAATAAATTTGTGAAGTGTATGATAATATTTTTGGTGTGTTGTTTCGAGATGAATTGAGGCGTGAGGAGAGAGAGTGAAGCATGTGGGGTGGGGGGGGGGGGGGGCTACAA
>JAQGAZ010003649.1:0-10985 GCA_034692225.1 Polydesmus complanatus
TTTGTTTGAAGACAGTGCTCCAATCCGTTCAAAAGATATGGAGGTGGAGGCATTACTTATCAGCCTACCCTCGTAAAATCATAAAATACAAAAAATAATCTAAAAATTTATTTCAATACCGGGTATGCAAAATTCGCATAACATTAAATTTACTTGGATAAAACCAAAATCTAAATTCTAACTGTAAAACAAAAATTTTACATTTTTGAACAATTTTATAATCTATGTATCTGTCCTCCCTAGTAGTTTTAATACAAAATCAATCTTTAATAAAATAATTAAAAACTCGAGTAAATTTAGCTTCTTATTGAAGACGTTGCGGTCACAAAATATCCGGTCAGTCCACCACGCACACACCAAGTTTAAATCAATTACCAACTTCGCTAATAAAGGCGATTGAATCGAATTCCTAGCTATCGAGTTGAGCTTTGGCGTGGGTGTGTTTTTTTTTTTTTTTTGCGCTTTTGACATCAAACATGTCTTACATTTTGATCATTAATTTGAAGATACGCGATAAATCTCAATCAGTTTTCTAGCCGTGACAATTATGCTATGATTTTGATGAAGAATAGAGAGAAAGCAAGCCAGTGGTCCAAATTAAACGGAAATAATATAGAAGAACCTTTGAGCCAAATATCGACGCGCAAAGCTACGCACACGTGGATAGAATTCAAATGATTCCGACCAAAGAGAGAGGAGAGACACACTGCGCATCACATGCCGCGCGCCACTTCGATTAACGCTCTCGACTTCAAAATGATTCAAAAATTCATCTATTCTGACATTTTCCGCCTTCACGCCCTCCCGTACGCCTACACACGTATGAGGAGAGGGGGAGAGAGGGAAACAGGACACGTTCCCCCGGAGATTTTTCGGAACACTTCGCCCAATCGACGGTGCAAATTCTATTAACCGCACGTCCTCAGATCTGCCGTTTCTTTCCGCTTTTTCAATATAATTTCATATCTCCAATTAGACCAGCATACGCATTTTCAAAGAAAAAATATTTTTAGCAAAAAGAAGAAAAAAAATCTTTTTTGGTACAGTAGTCCTAAATACTATCAACCACATTGAACTGCGCTGATTTAAAATTTTAGCCCTCAACCAACTATATTATTTAGTTACATAATGCTAAGTTTATTTTCTTAAATTGAAAAAGTGAAGAAAATAAGCTCAATAAAAACTAACGTTGATTAATCAGTTTAACAACATGAAAAAAAAATGATAATTTCACATGCTGAAATACCGCAGTTCAATCCACGAGATAACTTTGAATTTTTCGGAATTAGCGGAACTCCCAACCCGGCGGTCCCACAATCCCAACCAGGCCGATCACCGAGATTTTATATTTCCAATCTTCCAATACTAATAATTATTTAAAATTACCGGTAATTAATATTTGTATTTAAAAATATTTTTTGTTTCTTGCACTGTGTCTTTCTCATCTAGTTCTGCGAGTAGTTAAAGCTCATTATAAAAAAATAAAAAAATACCGGGAGCTTTTTCCCCTCCCTTTACATTTTTAAAAAATTTAAAATATGAATTAAAATAAATCCACCTCTCATTTCCTCAAATAAATAAAGTCTAATTAACCAAATTTTGACATTTTTTTTTTATTTAAAAAAAAAATCACGTTTCTTAAATTTCGCGTTTCAAGTAAATGTGCGTTGGATGATTGGACAAAAATAAGTTTGATTATGAAGTCACCCAGCTGAACAAAAAAAAAAAAAAACCCCCCACACGCACTCACAAGGAGCAAGAAAATAAGAGAAACATCCCCAGTGCAACAATAAAAAAGTGGTGAATCTTTGATGAGAAAACATTAGTCGAGATCTTTTGATGTTCATCTTGTCCCCCTTGATAGATGAAACTCAATCATCTGATAGACACCAAAAAGCAAAGGCGACCTGTAATTTACTAAGAACGCAGCTTCACACGCGACCCTTTAAAAAAATACAGAGCCGTAGCGACCAACCTCTGTAGACAGACAATGCGGCAAAAGTGATGTACCGGCCGCGTGCGCCAAACCCCAGTAGAAAATAATCTCGAAATATCTCATAACTTTTCTTCGCGAGGGTTAACTCCCATAGGAAATGTAGCTTCAATTGAATCATTTTGTGGTCATTCAGCTTTTCGATCATAATTACATTTGGTGGCGGTGGAAGCATTAGTCCACTCAATCTCCGACATAACAGCCGCATACCCATCCACCTTCAAATACGCGGCCAGGCGTCATCCATTTCACGTTTCAACTCGCAATTTAAAAATCGTCCTAAACTGTCCAATGTATAATTCAATTTAACTGATGAATATTTGATTTTTGACCAAAAAGCGCGCTGCACCAAAATAATGCAAATTCAATTAATCTTTACTATGAAAAAATAAATAATAATAATAAAAATAAAGAAAAAAATAGCAGTTTCGATCAAAATATCGCAACTATAAAAACTCATTTAACTTAAAATTTTATAAAAATAGAAGTTTAATAGTACCGTACATGTAGCCTCCATGTACTGTATTGTTCAAGTTAGAGTAAAATTACAGAATAATAATAAAAAATAAAATAAAGATTCAGCTATAAATTTCAATATTATTTCAAAATTGCAAATTATGAAAGCGAGTTATGGTTCCTTTGAGTTTCTTATTTTAATTATTTTAACGTTATGTAAACAAAAAAAAATTATATTATATTGTGACTTAATTACATGTATTATTAGTTTGTACCATACATGTGTAATAATAATAGCCCATCATTTGCTGCAAATAGTATAGGATACTGGGCAATGCTGTTAGGCACAGTAGCGCCACGTTGCGACATTTTGCCCAACTTTATAAATCAGCGCCAAATTTAAAAAATAAAATGAAACTTGTTTGAAAAGGGAATTTAAAAAGCCATTGCCCATCTCGATTAATTTTACCTCATCTACCTCTTGCTGGTTAAGCTGTTGTTTTTTTAAAATCCAAGTAAGCGCCACCAAAGAAATTTAAAAAAATTAAAAGATGATTTAAAAAGCAGGAAGCAGGTTGCCAATGCCATTCATATTTTAATCCTTATTTTCTATGCTAGTTTAAAGTATGATTTCATTCGACGAAGGTCTTTGAGGAACTTTAATATCATCCGATGAAAGCTCGCAACTAGTTTAAATTTGTTTTAGCGGCAATGAAATATAAGAAAAGCGACAATCGTCGTCGTCTTCCCGGTGGAAGGTTGGACGGGAAAACGATTAACCGCCCATGCAGACGGCCAATGAATAGAAATGACGGAGTGAAAGCAACCCGCTGAGATCGAGAATACACGGAGAAAGTTTTATTGAATATCTTTTCACTTGTTTGTTGATGGAGAGATAAAATCAAAGTTTACATTTAATTTACGACTAACTCCAACACACAACATTACAAACATTGTGTGATACTTCTGTTCAACCTTTAATAAGCCTATCCGCCTCATGCTACAGTACTGCGCAATAATTTTAAATAAAAATATTTTTAATTTGACAACCAAACCTATTTGAATAATGTAGGCCTATATTAAAAAAAATTTAAATAGATTTTTGTATCATTTCGCATAGTACGTAGACAACCACAGCCAATTTATTCCATTGCCACCAAAACATTAAATACTGTAGTTTTATATAAATCTCGTTTATCCTCATCTACATCGTTGTCGCTTCCAAAAAAAAAGATTAAAACAAAAAGTCAACGAATTTGAGGAAGGGACTTGCCCCATTCGTAAACCTACACATGCGCACACTTTTCTTTTTTCTATAAAAAAAAAAAAATAAATAATACTCGTTTTAAAGTTTTAATAATCTTATTTTAAAAAGTGGTTTTCTTTAAAATTATGTAAATTAAAAAACAAAAGTAAGCCGCAAAATCGAGATTTAGCAATTCGGTAGCCGGCAACGAAAAAGTGCCGGGTTAAGCTCTTTTGGGGTCCTAAATAAAGATATTTTATGGGTCCTTGGTATCAAAATATTAAGACTGCGAAATATGACATCCGAAAGCAAAAAATTATTTCGGCGCTCGTCGCTCTCTTAATAAAATGTTTTTTTTTTTTAAAAAAAAAAAAGTTCGGCATAATTATTTCGATGTAACATTTTGCAAAATTAAGAAATAAATAAGCATCAACTTTGTATCATTTTTAAGAAAATAATACATATTCCCCATTTTTTAAATATAAATGTTGTCCACCGTATATGAAATTCTTTTTTCTATCAAATTTTTGTACTTTTAACTAATTTTTAAAAGCTAATTTATCTGCGTTCCTATTTCTCAAAATTAACCAAACCTTCTATTAAATAATTTTAGCAATGAATTCACGGTTATACACCGCAAAAACTCTCCCACACAAAAAAAAAACACATCATTATATTATTACTGTATATCACAATCGATCCAATCTATTTTCACAATAATTAATCATAACATTGAGCATATTTTTCCTAAACAATATTATTGTTCAAAAAAAAAAAAATAAGTCGTTTGAACTAGTTCTATTAAAAAGTTGTACCAAATAGCGATGGCTTTTGATACAACTTAAAAAAAAAATATCGTCTTACAAATTACAAAAAGCCAAGAAAATAAATAAATTTAAAAAAAAAAAAAATCTACCAATTATAATATGCGCAGTGCATTAGCCATTCCAAAGAATAAAAACATTTTTGCTGGGCCTACCTCTTTACTATTAATTTTGTATTGTCGCGTCATTCTAGTTCACCCAAAACATTTTAAAAAAGAAGAAAAAAAAAAAAGAACAACAGTCCTTGACTGGGCTTTGGATTAAATATCAACTCATGACAAATGAATCACTCAGAATCAATCAAAATAAGACACAAAACCAAAATTCTGCCCCATCATCTTTGTTTGCAGCCCACAGCCATTTTTTTTATCTTCTTCTTCATTCTATCCTTACGTTGATGCATTGAGTTGCCGACATTTTATCGAGATAAAAACTAGTTACCGAACTCTTCTAAAAAGACAAAAACATCGCAGTACAGTGCCAAAAAAAAAAAAAAAGATGCGCAACATTACACTGATACATAATTAATTCAACGGAGAAAACTAAATTTTTTTTTTAAACCCACCACCACATTACATTAATTTTATAACACCAAACTTTTGTGTATATGCATTATCGTCATTTTTATATTTCTTAATTCAGTTAAAAATGTGAAAATAAAATAATCAAAAAAAAAAAATAGAGAAAAAATGAGACAGATACAAATGAGTTTCATGTAAAAGACATTTCCCATCAAACATCATCTGATTAAAGCTGACACGATTATTATTGCAAATTTTTACGGAAGAAAATTTAATCTTTCTCCCCCTCCGGCTAATAGCAAACGATACCCACTTTCGGGGCCAAAATAGAATTACATGTACAAGTAAAAATAAAAAAAAAAATAAAAAAATTCGCAAATTCTTACATAGAGAAAAATATGCGACGGTTTATTAAAGCGATACTACACAATAACACTTTGATGTAAAGTGGGATTTATGACGAGTCATCTACAAATGATAATATGATGATGCAATTTCAAAATCCATTAGTCAAATATCAACCGCAAAAGAATGCTATCCTTCAACAATTTAAAGTGTCATCGATTAATTCGATGGGGCGTTGTTCAAATTTCGTTACTTGATCAATTTTAATATCTCTTATCGATTAAAATCACATTAAACACTACCGTAAAGTTTCTGCGCTGGCGGCGTGGTATTTACGAAAGCCATGTGCCATTCATGCGCAAGTCTCGTACTGTTGGCGTTGACTGTACCAAAGCTATGAGAAGCCAAACGCGATTTTGCAAAGCATCGATGACGTAAAATTACCTCTACTTGCAATTCCGCGCCAAAGAGCAAGCAGGCGGCTCATAGGCTAGCTTCGTGAATCGTGGTATAATACGAAAAAAATCACATTTTTGCTAACGGTAGTTTTATAATTATTTGATGCTATATTTTTGCTCACACTTATAATAACGCTTTACTATATTAATACATCATAACTTTCTTTAAGAATTTCATCATACATTGTACAACATCTAAAAATATTCGCCCTACCGCCATGACATACACTACACTGATACAGTAGCACCAGCACCTATTTGACATGCGTAATAATAATTTTACCGTACCTTAATAAAACGATGCGAAATTCTTTCCAGCAGATGATAAAGTTTGTTTGAAATTATTTGATTGTTGCACACAATGAAAATGTCTAAGACAAAACAACGTAGAGACGCAAGTACTATAGTTTTTCGCGCCACAGAAGCATCGCCGCATTCGTAAAAGTAGGCCTACCGTTGCACAGTAGCCATCTTGCCGTAGCTATGAAATACAATCACATTATTTTAACTACCGTATACCGCGTTTTACTTTTTTGTTCTTTTTCAAATATTCCCGTCCGCGACTGCACACTAACTTTATTTTAATTAAATTAGCAATGATTGTTAAATTAATACTACTGGTATGTTATTATAACCCCGAATAAAACTTATTTCGCGTAATTAAACACCACTACCGAAGTGCCGAACCGCCAATGACAGAAGTCCCGCTCAAACTGGATGAACCGTTACTACCTGTTGACAGTGGTGCCAATCGGCAAATTTGTCAAATTATACTAGAATGCTTAATAAATATCAATTTAAATATTTTCGCAAAGTTTATTATTCTTCAATTATATTGGTCTAATTAATTAATATTGATTTTAATATTTTAAAAAATCTGCGGCTTTTTGTCACCCCTCCGGTCCCGTTTCCCCGGCATAGGGTGCACATAGATCATGGATAACGGGTTCACGACAAAAGGTTCACTGCTTAATTAAAAGCGCTAAATTAAAATTCAAATGTTAGAAATAATTTTAATTTGATTGATTTTTGCTATCATAATCCTGGCAGACCTAACTCAGGAGTATAGAGGCAGCGGGGAATACAGAATGCCAGCCCTGTATTTGTTCGTACACTCAGAAGTAGGAGTCGCCCATCGAGCTAATAATTGTTCAGGCCCAGCGTTGCTTAGGCTATTTCGTGTCCTACTGTATTTCACTGTTAATAAATTCTAATCCTAGTAAACTAATATAATATTCAAAAACGCGTGTTTGAAAATGTATCGGATTCAGATAAGAATATTTCAGAAACCTGCAGAATAATATTAAAAGCAGAGGTAGTAAAGTTTCATTAAATTGCAATTTTTGTTTAAAAATAAATACACATTTTAATTTATTTATCTTATACAGTAGTTACATTTCAAAAGTTATAAAACATCTATGTTAATTAAATCTTAAAACATTAAGGTTGATTAGTAGCCGTTATATTAAGGCGAAGAAACAGATTCAAGTTTAACGCTATATTTCCATCTATTGGGTAAACTGAGATTTTCCAAGTTGTATTTGGCCAAAAACTCTTCATTGACAAACCAAGTCATTTCGTTAAACATCGGCCCCGGTTGAGGACACTTTCCCCATTTGGCTGAACGCTTCAAAGTACGCTTGAGAACAGATGTACTTGGACGATAAGTTTGAGAAGCTTCGACGTTACTATTTTCAACTTCGAGTATGCCACGATTCCAAAACTCTTGAAATTCTTTGAATATCAATTTTTGATTATTTGTGTTCCCGTGAACCAATTTGATAAACCAAGGAAACTCTATTAAACAATGAATAAAAGTTTTAATTTAAGTTCTTAAGAACTCGATTCATTAATACTTATACCTATATCAGATAATACGCTATTATTGGCTCTCGGATTAGTATTTTTTGACTTTTTGGAATTTTTAGCAGATGCGTTATAAATCGAAGAGCTTTCCAAAGTGAATTTGGTGTCAATAGGCGCTGTTGTTAAAATAACCGCAGCAAATGCTTCCAATTCGACATTTCCTAAAAATCAAATGCATGTTAGCACAAATACTTTATAACTTAAAAAAAATTTCATAAATACCAAAAGAATCCGAATTTGCCCAAATGCATCCCACAATCAACGGTTTGATAGGTAAACATTTCTTCTTCATTTCTTTTTCAAACTCCATTTCCTTCATTTTTAATTTCATCTTCAACGTTTCAGGCGACTAAATCACAATCATAAATTAAGTTCAGCTACTAAAAAATTATATTTAATGTGTAACCATACAATAGCTTCTTTATTTTCTTCATCTCCGTCGCCTTCACCGTCAGATAAATATCCATGAGGCACAAATAAATCGTTATCAACTTCATAATTATCATCGCTTTCGTTTTCGCCCTAAAGAAACCGAAATTTGATATAATGTATAAACAAAATAAAGATTAACGAAACGAGCAAAACGGACACGTACCTCAGATTGAGATAAGCTATCTCCAGGTTCTTCCTCCCATTCGTCATCGCTGTCAACTTCGTAATTTAAATACTTCTACAAGGTAAAAATTACTATAAAAGTAACGATATAAATAATTCGAGATCTAACTTCATCTTTCTCCAGCGGACGTCTAGGCTTGATCAATAAGCTCCGTTTTTGCCAAGTTCCCAAATACGGAGGTCTGACATTTTCGGAAAATTGAAAATATTTTCTCCTCAAAGAATTTTGCTGAAGTCTCTCAGACCCCTCGTCAATAATAGTAACATCTTCATCCTTGCAATCAAAAGTCGAAAAGCTTTTGCGCGGGATACAGATTTTATTCCTCAGGTCATCGAGATACGACTGCTTTGAACTATCCTCGTTTAAACTCTACAACATAAAAGGAGACAAAAAAAATTCCTATTAAAACTAATGTAAAATATTATTATCAAAATATAATCAAAATAAAATTAACTCAGGAATAAAAAGTTGACGTCATTATTTTATCTGAATCGTCGGAAACTCATCATTTACTTTCTTTTAATTTAAAAAATTTTAATTAATAACTTAAAAATTCAACTTGCCTGATTCATCAACCATTCGTCGAGACCAGCAACCAGCTTTTGAGAATTTGACAATAAATTCCGATGAATAGGAGCCATTCGCATGTCATCTTTAATTGGGAATGACTGCCGGCATTTAACAGGCTATCATAACGAGAAAAAGAAATCAGTTCATCAGAGTATTATTCCTCAACCACGGTAATAATTTATAAAAAAAATTTTTTATTAATATTATAATATTCATGAATCCAAATCATAATTAAAAATTGAAAATCTAAAATATATTTATAGAATAATTTATTAACCAAGGAGGAAAGACTTGGATTAAAAACACGTGGTTTTTAGAGTAGGCTTACTACTGTACCTCTTCAACAATGGCTGTGGCATCTTTCTTCACAAAAAAATTTGCAAATGTCGCCTTGAGCTTATCTTCTTTCTGCTTCTGAGCTTGATCAGCACGTTCTTTTTCTGCTTCTTTTTCTTTTAGAAGCTGCTCTTTTTGCAACTTTTTCTCTAATCGAAGTTTTTCCTTTTTCCTAGAATTTAAAATCTCAATTATAGAAACAATTTTTAAGAAAATAAATTTCACGTCACATACTCGATCTCTTCTTGCTTCTGTTTTCTTTGTTCTTCTAGTTGCTGCTTCTTCTCAAGTTGACGATTTTCTTTCTCCTTCTGTTTTTCAAGCCTTTTTTTCTCTTCTTCTTGTTTCTTTTCAAGTTTTTTTTTCTCTTCTTCTTGTTTCTTTTCTAGCCTTTTTTTCTCTTCTTCGAGTTTCTTTTCCTCACGTTCTTTTAGTTTTTTTGCTAATAATTCGGCTTTCTTTTGCAAATTTAACTTTTTAGCTTCATCTTTTTGCAGTTTCCTAGCTGCAGTAACCTTCCCGCATTCTCGACTACCTTTTTCGCTCTGGTCTCCACTGGCCACGTCTACGCTAACTTTCTATAAAAGAGAAAATACGACCAATCAAAATAAAGCATCAGTTATCTCAGCCAAATTGTAGGGCACCACGTTTGCAGTTATATTTTAACAACCAACGCCCCAGCCAATCAACAATTGCCTCATGTCATTTTTTTATGATGCATTTTTTTTTATAATAAAATAACGTAAAATTATATTGGGGTTCATATAGTAAAAGTAAATAATTATTATTTAAAAAATTTTAGTGTACAATATTTTATCTATTGCGGAAATGTTTTGCTTTTTTTAAAAAAAATTTTCCTAGGTTCTCCTTTGCTCCTCTTTTCAAAAATCAAGTTACTTTCGAAACGCCTTGTGAGAATGGGGTTTAGTGAAAACAGGTTTGGCAGAAAATGAATCTCACTCCACCAAACCTTTTGCGTTGACACCAAAGCAACTACGGTAGTTTCATTGATTGAAACCTGTTTTAAAAGTTCGATGCAAACTACCGGCAGGTATAACTGTCTCAGTCTGTACAGTGTATTTGTAATAAATTAAATACTGTACTGTACTGCACTGCCAACTTATGTTGACAGTCAAAATATATTATAGTAAAACAGATCTGTTTACCTCCAAAAGAATAATTGGTTCTTGCTAATGCTAAAAGTAACCGTAAATAGACAACCAATGATCTACTTGGTCACCTGACCATTATGCTACGGTAGGACAAGCAAATATTTAATGCAAAAAAAGCCTACTGTAGAGCATTTAGAGTTGCCATAATTTTAATTAATTAAATATTAATTAATATAATTATATAATTATGCCCTTACTTTTAGAAGCTTTTCCTTATCTCAAAAATGTCCTTATTTTGCCTTCTAAACTTTAATGAAAGTAAAGTTATGCCATAGAGTGCATTTAGATTATCTTTATTGTAGATTTTAACAATGTTTACTTTATAGCCCTGCATTATCTTAAAAAGTGATTCAGAATCGCTAATTTTACCCAGCAACTGCTATTTCTACAAGACTAGTGAAATTGAACTACAGTATTCATTTAACTGTAATGCAATGTATCAATATTAAATTTTGTTGAAAAATGATGATTTGCTGTATTTTTAATATCGGCGAACAGTGTAGCCTAAGGCCCGTTGCACACATCCGATTTTTTGCCGCTCCGATTGTTAGTCACGTGATCAACACGTCACCATCCGATTGC
>JAQGAZ010003650.1:0-10981 GCA_034692225.1 Polydesmus complanatus
GTAAGATTGATATCCGTTACATTGACGTCATGTCCTTTTTGCAGTTACCCCTCACATAAAAAGTATAACTTTAAAAAGTTATTGGTATTTGTGTAAAGTTTATGAGGTCCCTATTTTGCGCCTAGTGCGAGTATGGGTAAATACGACCCTGGTTAATGGTATAGGTTTACGAAGTCTTGCTCAAAAAAGAAATTTTCATGTGAAGATCATTGAACGATGAATCTCTAAATAAATTCAAATGAACCGAGCCTAACTAATGTCGTTCAGTGATCCACACATTTTGTTTTAATAATTTTCACGTACATGACTATGTGGATAATGTGGAATTTTGAAGATGCCTTTTTATGATTTAAATTATTTTTGAATATTTATTATTTTTAATTAGTTTGTAGGTTAAAGTAATAAGAACTAAAGTTTGTTGAGGTTGAACCAGGGGCCTTTCCGATCTCTTTTGTCCTTCATTTTCAGTACAGAACATTGTACAGGTGTACAGTATTGCCAAATGGCATCATGTGGGGTTGCAGCTTTAAAGGGTTTAGGTTGGTTGGTTGCTTTTTTGGCATCTTACAAAATATTCGAAGGACAGCTTGAATTTGAATCGAGCTGGAACAGCAACGCACGTACGAAATAAATACACGTATGTTGCGTTGCGTATACACGCCATTCCAACTAATTAGCTCGTTATATTGTCAGAATTTCTTGTCAGATTGTTGTTATTCGGCGCTAATTGCGGTTATTTTAACGCTCGTTTCCGACTAAATAAATGGCGAATTAATCTGCAGCATATTACTGTACATTTTTTTTTTTTGAAGAACCACTTTAAAAAATAAGAGAGAAATACAAAAATTGACGGTTGAGATGGTGATTTGGTAGTAAGCTACCATATCTTTCTCATCGTTTAATGCGGATGGGATGAATGAATGGGATGAGGCGAGTTTAATGAGATCATTCATATTGGGCGTCGGCAAATATTTTTCATTATATTATAACATTTTTTTTTTCCCCTTCTCTCGGATTTTTTTTAATTTTTTTTTTCTATCTCGTTTTGTTCGTCAATGGGTGTGTGTTTTTGAGTTATTAGATAAGCGGCGATTTATTGACTCTTTTTTTTCTTTCTGCCACGTTATTGTTACGTTGTGTAGACGTGGCCGTTATTGCGGAATGAAAAATGACAACAGCAGTTTCGACTTTGAAAATTTGAAATCAGTGCTTATTAAGTGCGCTTAATTAATTTAAAAAAAAATAGCAATTAAATAAGGGATAAATAAATTAAAAAAAAGCTGGTGACATCACAGTAAATATCGATGTTTTAGGGTTACGTATAGCTTAAGACGAAAGAGTCTGTTTTATTTTTTATGAATTTTATCCCAGAAGTATTTCTTTTCTATTGCATTTTAATAAAATCAGTGGAGTTAAGTTAGTCCTTTGTTTTTTTAATTCAAAATTTTGCGAGAAAGTGAAATGGGAACTTGATGGTAGAGCGACAATTGGTGTTAGAATTTACATAAGTTTTCATTCAGTTGATATGGTTTTATTTAGTCAGCTTGTTATTATCACGTGACTACTTTATGTTGTTGCTAACCAAAAAGATATATTTAAAAGTTTTGATTTTGTTGCGATCGAAGCTTTAAATCAAGGTTAAATCTGGCGGCAACGACATAATAAGGAAATCCATTCGATTTATTTCTATTCCGTTTTAAAAAATAATCTGGAATAATTTTTCAATATTTTGCATTATTGTTGATAAACTTTTTTTTTTAAAAACAAAATTAATTAAAATATTTAGGTCGCTTTTTCTTAACTTTTTTTTTTGTTTTGTTTTGTTTGAGAGAGGAAGGAGTAACCCGGAAGAGTGAATCAGGAAGTTTACTTTTTATTCGATTAAATGTAAAAAGCGAAAATTGAATCGAAAGAATAAATAAGGCAATTTTTGACCTAATTTAAAGGGAATTTTTATCTTGTTTTTTTTATTTTTATTTATATATACTTTTTAATTGCGATTGTTGTCAAACATGTCTTCGCTGAATTTTCAATTCTTTTACCCGTTTCACATAACTTTTTTTTTTCTTTTCTTGTTTATGTTTTTGCATGTAAATGAGTGTTTTTGTTGGGTTTTTTTTTTTTTGGTGTTGACGTGGTGTTGAATCATTGAAATAATGTGTTAATCCCTGACCGAGCCTCCCATCCTTAATTTCACCTTTGTTTCGAATGAGGAAATTTACTCTCACCTTCCGCTACTGTACTCGGCGTGCTCACTTCGACTTTCGTTACATCTCATCAATTTTCCCACCCAATTCATCCATGTGGCTGTCCTATTGACCTATATCTACCAATTAAAAGCTCGGATAGTTAAGTGTAGTGACGAACCAGTGAAATCTTTGAACTTTGTAACAACTTTTCTCTTCTAACCTCATTAGAGAAAAAGATGTTCAATTTATTGTTATTGTTGATTTTCGCATTATTTTAACCTTCAGCAGTAATATTTTCTGAATTTATAAATACTGGAATTTTTTTTTTAAAATTATTTCTGTGTTTTTATAAAAGCCAAACCAACTTAAGGTTATTGATCCAACATTAATTTTAAAAATATTAGCTTAATAATTAATTTATTTTTATATTTTTTAAAAAAAAAAAAAGGCAAGGAAAGTTCGGAAAAAATGCGTGGAGTTTATCTTTTGAATAGAAAATGCAATATTTAAGCAGAATTTTGCTATTAAGCCATTTTTTGACATTTAAATTGCGGAACATTCCTTTGCAAATGTGAGCCTTTTTTTTTTTTTGGTTTCGACGGCTGTATTTCCTTTCTGCTCTTCCAAAATATTGACCATTATTTGAAATACTTTTTAAGGTTTGAGGTTGCAGGACCAATGGTGTAACCAAAACAATAATCAAAAACAAACTACACGGTGTAGTTTTTACGAGATGTTTATTTCGATTTTTAATATTATTACTGTAAAACACGCTGCGTACAATTTGGTTCATTAGACGTTCTCGACTTCAAAAAAATTTCAATTTTTGCAAATCACTTTTTTTTGATATCGCTATAATTTTTTTAACAGGCGGGATGATGCATACCGGCAAATATGCCGATATAGTTTTACTAATCATTAAATCGATTATAATTGTGCGTCATTATAATAAATCCTGAAAATTTTCCACCGTTTTGCGAAACAGCAATATTTTGACTCGACACCGATAACACTTAACAACAGCTCGATTGAAAAAGAGGACTTTACACTTTTCTATTCAAAAGTGATCACATTGTCTACGTCAAGCCGATTAGTTAAGAATAGGCCGGGATTTTAGTTGCCTCCTCTTTTTCAAGTACTGTACATTGTATCGGTTTCGTCGGGACACATGTGAGACGAAGGTGTTTCAACGAGGTTTATGAAGTCCACGTGTGAAACACCCTGTAAAAATAATAATCGAGTACAATGCACATGTAGCAAGGAAAGTAGGAAGAAAGAAAAGGAAGGGGCGGTTAAGGTGGAGGGAGGGTAAATAAACGTCGAAGGCACGTGACTTATTTCAAAATATAAAAAAACCGAGTTTGCTTTTCGCCATTGTCGAATCGCCCTTGGAAATCCTTCTATTACCATTCACTAACAAGCACAAGTACTACTCCACTTTAGACGATTTTCGGTTTGAATTTACTAACTCTTTTGTTTTTAAAACAATGAAGAAGAAGAAAAAAAAAAATCGAACTTTTAAATTTAAATTTCTTAAAAGAAAAATAAATCTTTAATCGTATTTTTTGATTTAAACTTATTGTACACTTTAATATGGTAGAAATCTGGAATCGAAGCACAATTTGCAACGTTAAGGGTACTTAAATTTTATTGAAAAATAATAACTATTGTCTCTGCGGGGGTTGAAATACTGTAGCTGATTAATTTTTTCCCCCCGCTCTCTCTTAAATAAAAATGTCATTCCAATACTCGAGATGCATTTTGATCTCATTGATTGAGATTAGGTATTAAGTCTAGACTTCCGTTCTCTTTACATTATTTTACTTTTAGCTAATACTGTAATTATTATTTTATTCAAGATTATTCTCGGCATTGATCTAAACAACGCAGTTTACGAAGAATTGAAACCGAGAAAATTTAAAAAAAAATATTCCTTTATTATTATTATCTTTTTTTGTTGTTGTTTTCGTATTGTATACAAATTTAGTTTTATTATCTTAATAAATTGAGAGGAAAAAAGGGGAGAGAATTTTATATTAAATTTGTTCTCTTTTTATCTTTTCCGTGCATATTATTACGGTATATTGAGAAAACAAGGGACTATTTTTTTTAAATTATGATTTTTTTTTTAAATATATTTTTAAAGTAGCTTTTCAGCGATGAATGATTTAGTTTTCGCTTTGATATAAATCAATACCGGTATCAAAGTTTTTCTCGTCTAGAAACCCAATTCCAAGCAAAATATTATGAAATTTTTACTCGGTTTCAACTATAATGATTTTTTTTTTAAAAAAAAAGAAGGAAATTACGTAAGGAATGCGAGTGGGGTGTTTTTATGCCAAATGGAGGAAATGAACAGAGAAAACCTACATTTTGAGTGCCGTTACATAACGATAAAAACGTGCAATGCGTTACGCAACGGAACCGATAGTGGTGACGTTATGTAAGGGTGTAAAATTATATTCTTCTGTTTATTTCAGGTGACTTGATTAGGCTAGCGCATGAAGTGGTGGGGAGGGAGGGTTGTACCGGTTTCACTGTTTAATTACTACCGTTGATGGGAGCGTTGTGGGTGGGTTCGGATTGCTAGACTAATCGATTCCACTGTTGATTCCAAAACCTAGGCTAGGTGTCAACTGATATTAATTTATTTGCTGTTGTCGTGTTCGACTTTAATAATAGAAGGCGACGTCACAATTTGTGATTAAATTGTATTTGTGGCAGCTACCCACATGGTGTAATAAAAAAAAAAAAGTCCACGCTTACAATAACAAACAGAAATAACAATGGCGGACGTTGACGTCATCGGCGATTCTATGTCATCGCCGCGCGCGAAGTATTAATAATTCGTTAATTAAGAATCGGTAATTATTGTTGATAAAATTAAAAACTGAGAACTTTTCTATTTTTAGCTCGGCGTTTTGATATTAATGGGGAAAGGGTAAAGTTTAACGATTTTGTCAACAAATTGATGCGCTGGCACTAGTCGTGTAGTGAGGGCATGGTAGAACGGCAATAGTTGCCATGACGACGTGACGAAGGTTGCTTTTTGCTCGCCGGCATCTTGAAGCCCTCTTACAAGTAGGCCAGGGACGTTGAGAGCGGAAGTCGGCATAACACTTCTCTCTCGACTCATCTCTTATGAAACGTTTTTGATGAGGCGCTAAAAAGTCTACTCCATCACGATCATCTCTCTGCTTTCCGTCACAGGAAAACGTGGTTTCGGATCGAAGCGATTGCAATGAAAGGAAATGAAATTGGTTGCTAACCTACATCATTTTCCCGAAGCGTTGAATATTTAACTTGGGGGTTTTTGTTTATTCGCCGAAAATGTAGGGTGAAAAATATTAAATTGGACACGTCATCTCATTTTCACGCCGTTTATTGCTTTTCTATAAGGCGAGAAGTTGGATCTCGGGTTAATAAGGCATGCTGAACCTATATTTTGTTGCTAACAAAAGATTTAGTAAGTTTTGATCTTGCTCTAGAACGTGGTTTTATTAAATCTTGTTTGAGGAAATTTCGTTTACTCAACCTTTTTTTTAAAATTTAAATCGAGATTAAGTCGCTAAATCTAAATTATAGTGCGATTCAAAAGGACGGGAAAATTCGCACTATAAGCGGGTTTCACTGTAATAAATTATTAAGGTGGTTTAGGTTTATTGATGTGCAGATAAAAAAAAAACCTAAGCTTATTCCCGATTTAGAGAAACTTAATCGTAATGCGGTTTTTTTTTTATAACTCAAAGCGGGGTGCATTATATTTCTAATTAAATTGCGCATGTGTTGCAACTGCGAGGGAGTTTTAATTTCTCGTTTTTGTTATTAATAGTAATTTTGGTAAAGATTAAAAGTGAAGATATTGAGATAAAAAGAATGATTATAGCTTCCCCTTACTTGAAAAACTGATTACTCGCTTCTTTTATACAGTATTAAATTGTTTTTATCCAAGTTTTTCTAATGAAAATTTTTATTCAAACTTTAGCTGAAGAATTGCGTTCAGCTTTTTCAGTTCCGAAAAACTGTTTTGCTTTAAGTTTATGGAGTTTTTTTTATTCCTTTTATTTTAATTAACGCATTTCTGTTCCTTTATTATTCTGGAAATTTTAAAGATTTTATATGAAGTTGCATTATTTTGGTTATTCAAACGATAAGGGTTTTCCGTTGTAATGCATGGGATATAAAAACCAGATAAAATAAATACTAAGACGGAATGCGGAAAAAATTTTTTTTTTATCTCAAGTTCGGTGTTATCGAGTACGCTTAAGGGTATCCTAGTGAGGTAATAAAAGAGCGCTTTTTAATTAATTTGTTTTCGTTTTGTTTGTTTTTTGAAGTGCGGTGACAAAATGGCGTTTACTCGTTGGCTTTTCAAATGTTTTATTAATGTCACGCCAGTTGCAATTTTAGTGGATAGAATAATAATACTGTAATGATAAATATTTATTTTTTAATAAAAAAAAATTACCCCGACGCATACTTTATGTATGAGTTAGTTCCTTGACAAAATACTTGAAATTGAGCCAATTGACAGTACAATATTTATAATATCAGTAACACACATTGTAATTAGTGCAATACGACGTTTAGCTTTTTTATTTTATCTGAATTATTTGAAGTAGGACGTTGAACAGCGCTGGGGAAAAATGAACTAGATAAAAACACTATTACGATAAAAATAACACTGTACACGTATTCATTTAAAAAAAGAATAAATGGAAAATTAAAATTCGGCTTTATCTGATGTCAGTTACTTCATTTTGTAATTGAAGACCACTTTTTATTATTATTTACTTATGGAAAATAATTTTGGCGATTTTAATATTTTCGTATTACAAGCTCTTAATATTTTTTTTATTTGAATACGTACCGGTAACGAATAAAGCACGATATTTAAACAAATTAAATTTTTTTATTACTTTATTCTAATCCCCAGTGTGAAGGTGAATTAATCTTACGACAATTATTATTCGCATACACCCGGGAGGCGTATTTGATTTTAGGTATGTCAGAATGACACTGCAAAAATAAAAGAAATCTTCATTCATTTTTGATTTAGGAAAAAAATGGAGGACAGGAAAAAAACGAATATTAAAATTTTAAATTTAAGCTTAATATGAATTAGTTAAAAGATCGATTTTTTTTTTCTTTCCCTCCCAGAATAACGAGTCGTGCGACGAAGATTCGTCCACGCTCAAAGGAATATGTGAAGCTCCCGGAAGTAAAAGCGCGATAGTCCTTTGACGTAGTAAAAGACGTTCGCCGTCTATGAATTTGGCGTAATAGGCGCGTGTAGTTATTTTACGACTAAGAAGCGAACGTTTTTTTTTTTTTAATATCGATCGTAAACTCTGGGTTTGATTGGAAGTTCATACAATGAATCGTCTGCTTCACACCTTCTTCAATTCACAGCGTAATAACTACGTTGTAAACAGTTTTGGGTATTATTATGTTTTTATCCTGTTGTTCTCTAAATTTTTGCTGTGTGTGAGGAAATGTTAGCCTGGATAAAAGTGAGAAACAAATCGAGTTTCGCGGTTGGGAAGCGAGGAATGAAAAAAAAAAAAAAAATATGTCACTTCCTTATGGCTACTGTAGGCGTTTGCAATTTCAAATCGATTTTTTTTTTATAATATAGAAAAATGTTTTTCGGACAGTTATTGGTTTTTTTTTTTATTTGTTTAAGTACCGGTATTGAATTTTATTCTTCGCCAAGTTTAGATTTTTTTTTTATATAATAATAATTATTGTTTGTTCATGGTCGATAAAGTTTACATCGATGTCAAGTACGGGTTTTTTAAAAACTAAATTTAGCATTTAATATTATTAATGACTCCAATTAAGAATTTTATGTTAATAGAACACATTATATTTTTTTAAAAAAATAGGTGAAATGTGTAATAAAGCATAACCTCGATTTTACAATTTTGATTTTCTATTCAATCCCGGTATAATTAGTTTTTAATTTATTTAATTTTTGTTTGATAGTTTTTTTTTTGTTTAACACGATGAGATTCAATTAATTTTGCTGATGTGTAAAAATGTTATAAATAATTGCGGTTATATTTTATAATTTTGCGTAAAACACGATTTTCTGATTTATTTTTAATTTTATTTTCTTTACATTATTTCTTTGCATTAGTTGATTTAAAAAATGTGAAATTGAGGTTTTGCTGTTAAAACAGCGGGCAAGTTTTCAACAACCACTTTATTTATTAGAAGTGGGTTTTGATTATTATTTATTACATAGATAATAATTGCTGCGATGTCGAGGATCATTTTTTTAAATACTGTTCATTTAAAATCTGTTTTAACTAATCAATTAACATCGTTATCTTTTAATTAATTTGTAAAGTATCTAAAATTGCTTTTTTTGTTTATTTTCAGGACCGGCTTTTAGCCGCTAATCACGGACACGGTCCTTTGGATAACATGCGAGCTGGTTTCGAGCACTGCCTCAACGACATGATCCGATTCAACGGTGATAATCAGGATCACATGAAAGGTAAATGACGAATTTGATTCGAATAATTTCCACCACCATACTGCAAAAATAATTGAAATCGAAAATAATCTCCTATTTATCTCTGACGAGGCAAATCGTCGATCGGGAAAGTTTAGCAATCAACTGATAGATAACACGTATCTTTTTTTTCTTCCTTTGCATGAATAACCAAAGGAAATATTGAACGATGTGTGATATGTTAATGATCCTAATTGAAAACAATAGTGTTTACATTCCAATCATTTTATTTGGATAATGTTTTTTTTTTCTTTCTATATCAGTTTTTATTTGTAGCTTTCTAGGACATGATAAGGTTGAGGGAGAAACACGAATACAAAAAAAAAAAAAAGATAGAAGAAAATTCAACGGGGGTTTCACTTTATTTGATATTTTAATTTTTCGAGATTTGAGGCGTTAAAAAGCAACAAAAGACAGTTACTTATTTAACTTATTATTATTTTTTTTTTGATAAGTTTAATGTGTATCTGTTTCTTTAAAGGTAGGGGTCGAATTAATGTCAGTGAGTTGTTGCTTTCAATGCCTCATTTAATGTTGACACACAATGAAGTACAGGCACACTTAAAGCGAAAATGCGATGGATCATTAAAAATCTATTTATTTTCTGGATTTAAATTTTTTTTCAAAAATGAGTGCGTTTGGAACTTGTAATGGTACCGCACTTGATTATCTGAATTTTGGATTATCAATGCGAGATTATAATTTTAAAAAAATTGTCAAGATGCATTTTAAATACATTACAATGTATTAAAAAATGCTTATTTATTTACAAATTTAAGTTTTCATTTTTATAAAATCAGATACCGTAATCGAAAGTATTATTTTTGGATAAAATTAGTTTATTCAGAGAAATTTAATAGTAAACGTTTTCGTTTTAAGTGCACATTCCTTTAGACTGCATAATATTATAAAACCCTAGAAAAGGCACCCTGTATCTGATAAAGGTTATTAAATCAATAGAAGCGAATTAATTCGGCTGAGTGGAAGACCTTGTCACGTGTATGGCGCCATCGTTTACCGGTTAAGATTTGTTTTGTTTTTTTATTTTATTTAAAACTATGATGAGATATTCTTAATCTCTCATTGTAGCGTACGAGGTAAAGCCAAATTCTTGCGAGCAAATGTAATAAAATGATAGGTAAAACCAGCCGCGTTGATGGCGCTGAAACACGGGGCAAATGTCCAATTCTGCGCAATGTCCTAATTTTGTGGCGAGATGTTTTGGCAACTACGTGCAAAGCTATTACCAATCACACAGAGTGAGGTCGTATCCAGTACATGTATTAAAATGTTAGAAGATGGCGTCGGCTACATTTAGGTGAAGAAATTTGAGATACTGTACTGTAGATCAAACAAGTACTGCACTGAGATTTTCTTATAGGGTCGACATGCAGTTACCAAGTGGGTACAGTACTCGTATCGGGCGCTCTCATTAGACGGTTTTTTTTCTCTGCTCTTTCTACTTGAGATCAGCTAGGACGACTAAAAAAATATATATATATAACAACAAGAGATGAAACGAGCAGAGTTCAATGTATATTTTGAAAATAATAATAAAATAATTGCTGGCAGTCGGAAAAATTGACTTTATAAAATTATCAGAAAGCAAAATGCGGAAGCAATTAAAAAAGAAAAATCATTAGCGTTAAAAAAAAATAAATAAATGCGTTGGTGGCGGCTAACGGACTAGTTAACGATTGCCTAATCTATTTTGTCATTATTTTTGAGCTGGATTTTTTTTTAGTGGTTTGAAATGATTTTAGTATAATAATAATTCGTCGATACATCCAATGGAAAACTGATTTAATTTAGCACCAAAGCTGTTTTGTGTGGGGAAATAAACGACATTAGGCAAGTTACAAACTAGTTAGACGACACCTTCAACTTTTTAGACTGACAAATTAAGTGCATTAGCAACAGATTAAATTTTACTTTTTTTGAGTTGAAAAAAATTGTATTTGTTATTTTTGCATTTACATATCACGCGAACGATCATAAAACAGAACAAACTAGTAAAACAAAATATATGAGTTTCCGATACGAGCATTAAATTGAATGGTTGTAGGAGTAAAATTCACTTCCTTTTTGGGAAAGTGGAATAATTTGGTCTCGTTCGGTTAAGGGGTTACTGTTATAAATAATTGCAATGATAATGGATTTCCAACTTGGTGTTATGATCCAATATTGGTTAGGAGGAAAATTAATTTTCCGTCATTTATTTATTTTATATAGATAGATTTTATGTTGTTTGCATTATAACATTTGAAAA
>JAQGAZ010003651.1:0-10978 GCA_034692225.1 Polydesmus complanatus
TAATTTAAAAGATTTTTTTAATTTAAAAGATTTTTTTAATTTAAAAGATTTTTTTAATTTAAAAGATTTTTTTAATTGACTAATCACGTTCATCATATCTGGTTCTATTTGTATTTTACCAAAACTTTAAACAATAAAAATTCAATTTTACAACGAGATTCGCATCGACAATTTTTATGTCTCGAGTGCCACAAGTTGAACGCTATTACCCAATAATGAGTACCGCGCGTTCAATTTCAGCCGAGAAAAATGTCTCCCGTCGTCTAAAATTACAAAAAAAAAAAAAAAAAAAGATCTGATTTCGAGCAGCAAAAAATGAAAATATTACCGAAATATATTATACCGCTAAAAAGAAAAAAGAAAAAAAAAACTTTTTTTTTTTTTCCTTCAGTAAAAAGTAAAAATAACGACCAGACGATCGAATGAACGCAATCGTAAAATACGAAACTGACAATACTATCGTTATAAGATGACCAGAAAACTCTAGATATTTCTTTTCATTCTTTTTCTATTCTATTCTATTTTTTATTTTATTTTATTTTTTTTTTGCTTTCTCCTCCATTTCAAACCATTTTCATCGCCAACAAAAATCTCGGCTCCGAAGAATAAAATTGAATCAAGCGCGATCTCAGCTGACAATTCGATGGCGAAAGAATAAAGCGCGTTGAATTAAAACTATGTGGACGTGAAATCAATGTTTACGAACTAAACAACTCGATATATTATTATACTCCGAAGCTCTAGAAAATAGTAATAATACACTAGTTGCCAGTATCGTTCGAATTTACGTCTCCCAAAGTGACGTCACTGGGCTGATAAAATGCGCGTCTGGGGTTCTCGTGATCCAACCAGATGACAATAGAGAGCGAGCCGTTGGGAAGGCAGCAAAAAAAAAAAAAGTCATTAGGACAAACGATAGATGAGGGAATACACTCCTGCTCAATTAATAGTTTGTCTCGACCCATGGGTCGACGTGCATTGTGTCCGTTCGTCTGACGTCATCGGTGTCACTTTTTTTTGTTCGCTTTTATTATTATAGTTTGCGCATTCGGGGAAATGAATTTTAAGTCTTACGCCTTCTTCCCTACACACACCTATTTGCTTTTAATAGCTTTATTTGATAACACCCTTTCGAAGTTTAGCTAAATTAATAATCCCATTAGGAGTAAAGAGATACCTGAAAATAATCCTTTCGAAAATTGGCTTTCTCAACCTATGGTACGCGGATAATAAAATAATACGGTACAATGTCGATAAATTTCAAAATGCAAATTTCCATGACAACAAATTTAAAACTTTCTTTGGCATTTATAATTGGAAATTCGCTCAATAAAATAAAAAAAATAATTTTTTTTTTGAAATAAAAAGTGAAATTTTATTAATTGATAAATCCGTAATTAAAAAAAAAAAATTTTTCCAACATAAGTGCGTACATTATTTTATGAATTTTTTGAATTTAAAAAATTAAAAACTCGTAAAATGGGAATATTATTAATTTTTATTTAGATTAAAAAATGTAATTTTTTTAAACTATAAAGATGGAAAATTAGAATATTTCTAATGTTTTTGCAGACTCATCCAATAAAAAAAGTAAAATTTCTAAAATTTTAAAGCATAATTTTCATTCCAAAAACAGCACAATTTGAAAAATTGTAATTATTTTATTTGAATAAAAAATGGAAATTTTTAGAAAACAACAATTTTTTTGAAGTTAAAGTACATGTTGATTAAATTTTATTCTAAAATTTTTTATTATCGCTTCCACATTAGCGCGAATGTCTTGCAAAAAGAAAAGTACAGCATTTTTCACTTTTTGCAGGAAAATAAAATAGAAAAATCTAAATCTAAACTATAATATTTCTTATTTCTTAAAAGCAATAAACGCAAAAACATTTCAGTAACTGAAAATTGCCACAGTTTAAAAACTGAATGCCGTCCATTCGTTTCAATAGATAAAAGCCATTAGGTTAACAAAAACTGCATAAAGTTTTATGCTCAATTTAATCTAAGGATGTTTTACTACTAGTACTTCCATTTTCGCTAAAACTGAAATTTCCCCCCTCCTATAAAATACAAGCCAAGAAGAAATAATTAGTCTCCATAGCAACCAACGCAAAAATGTGTCAAATCCCGTCTTAACCGCGCACATTACAAAAAGCCCGAGGCTGTTGCACAAACTTTCCACTTCCTTAAGAATACTGTTCCAATAATTTGATAAATTTAATTAATTTTTAAATAAATAACAACACGGCCCATCCTCATCAATTTCCCTCGCATGAGAATATAAAACATCTTATTAGTAGCGTCATCCACCAACATCGCCCACCGGTATCGTCTAATTAAACATTGCAATGTCAACAGTAAAAACATCGATACAAAGAACGCCGATATAACGAAATTTTAAAAAGTTTTTTTAAAATTCCAGCTGACAGGATAAAAATATAGAACTCAAAAACACTCTCTAACCAAAATTTCTATTAAATTCTCGTCTTTAGGTTTCTGACACCGCAAAATCTCTATTCACAATAAATTCAAGTGACGTCAAAAACCACAATGACGTCAAAAATAAAAATTAATTAATTAAAAATAATCCATTAAATAAAAGTAACTTTTCGTTATTTCTCACCTCCCCGTAACTTAAATTTCGACACAAAAACATTTCGTTGTATCGACATTTGACTGCCTCGCTTCTCATTTGAAACGAAGAGCGAGAAAAAAAGTTAACTCTGGCGATGAAACTGACCATTAAATGTTCGTTCATCTAGACAACCAAGCAGCAGCAGCCTCTTGCAATTTGAAAATTAAAGCTGTGGCAATTAAGTTGTATTTTAACGTAAGGACCACGCCCTTTCAATTGTAGGCGCGAGCGAGCGAAACAAGGAGTGAGTGAGCGGGAGAGAGTGGGGGATGTCAAACAAATCAAGAGCATCATTTGCATCTGCATATTTTTACGATCTTTTCTCATCCCTCCCCTTCTCTCATTCTTTTTCTCGCTCTTTATTCCCTGGCAAATTCAGCGCTATAAAGTAGTGTAGCGGGCGTTAATATGACGCCGTATGCGCCTTTGCACATCATTAACGCCGCGTCAAAAACTGCACTCTCCACTAAATTCAATGTGTGTCACTAGCAGTCGATAATACAAAATGAAATCAATAAGCCAAGAATGATTGTTTCACGCCCTGCCTACCTCAGCCCAGCACCTTAAGAGTGGGAGTCTTCACATCAAGTGCTGCTGCATCCGCCAGCCTCGTCATAAGCAAAGGAATTTCTACATAATTATTATACATGTACTGGGTGGAGAATTACTACGACTTCATTTTCGGTTGACATGGAGGAGGAGGAGAAAAGTGGAATGAGAAATAAAAATATGCGAAATTAAATGAAGCTCGCTGAATAAAATTACATAATACGTGTACCTCAACGCAAGAACATCTCCCAATTAAGACCATTTCCCATTTCAAGACTACCTCAAATACGTATCTCCATGTAATGTATTGCATATTACTAGCACATGTCGCACGTTACATGCACTTCTCAAAGCCGACACCTCTATTGCGAGACCCTGACCACCATATTTTTAATAGAAGTCTCCATTTCAAGACCATCACTTAATTTATTTGGTATTTTCAAATCTACTTAAGCAAAAAAAAAAAAAAAAAAATTCTGAATACATAATAAAGCACATGTCAATAAACACGGTTAAAAAAAAAACTTCTCAGTTTAAAGAAAAAATCAATAAACTTGGTTAGGCAAATTTTTTCGTTTCTTTAATGTAAACAAAACAAAAAAAAAAAATAATAATAAAAAATTCTTCGTGTAAAATAAAAATCAATAAACACGGGTTTGGCAGCAAATTTTTTCGTTTCTTTAATTTTTAGAAAACAATAATGGAGACATGGCATACGTGAGTAGGAAGAATTTCGGCGAAAGCAAAATAATTGCGTTTTCATTTACCTTTCAATAATTTCAGTTATTATGGCTCATAGCTTACGTTTTAGAAACATTTTTTTCAAATTAACGACCGAAATTACTCTCATTGAAGAATAATGATCGTTCAACGGAAATTTAATTTTCGATTTACTTGGTATTTTTATGAAATTTACAATCAATTTGAGGGTATTATTTCACTTAAACGAAACTCGCAATTGAAAGACTAAAAGTGTTCCGTGAAAAAACACCTATTCCACGAAATAATTTTTTTTTTTAATAAAACTCTTTCTTCCTCCCCCCATTATTAACTCATTTTGTTATTGTAACGAATTGGCAGATCAACAAAAAACTGCTCATTAACTTCTCAATATACACGCATTTTCTCATACAAAACTCGTAATGAAAACACTACCGTAACACTTGAGTCACACAACTATTTTTTTTATATTATTACATGTATCTCTATTATTATTAATTTGCGTCTTATTAATAACTTAATACATGTATTAAAAACATAAACAAAACGCGTGAAGATTTTCTATTTCATTTTCCGTTTTGAGCAGTTTTTATTAAATTTTTTCCATGTTAAGAAGGTTTTCCGGTTTAGTCATTTTCAACATTCCATTTCCAACTTTTATTTCCGTTTTACACAGGTTTAACTGTAGCAACAGTAAGTTTGTAAAGCGAAAAGAGATGTGCATTTTATTAGAATCAGTTTTAAATTTCTTGACGTGTTATGAAAGCCTCACCGAATTAATTGGCCTATCCGCTTTAATGAATTATTAGTGATCTGGGTGTACTTCAAACAAACGCGGGTGTTAATTGATTCCGTAAATTAGTAGTAATATTCGATTTTAAAATTCATTAAGCAACCTCTTGCGGTTGCCCCTCCCCCCTCTAACCCCTTATTCCCTTTTCCTTCGCAACAAACCACTCAATTCCAAACTTTTAAAGCATCTATCTTTCCTCGTTAAAATCCCAATTAGCCTGAAATTAAGCTTTGCTTCATTCCATTATTAACTCGATTAAGAACGAAGCTCGTATTTGTTTATTTAGTCAGAGCAAAATAGATTTGCATCTTTGATTAACGAGAGAGAGAGAGAGGCAGAGGTGTTATCAATTTCGTCATTAATAAAAAAAAAAATTTCCCAGCTATTATTTCTACATTAGCCAGCTACTTCCGCTTCCGTCGAACAATGAACGAAAGCTGTTTCTTTTCATCGCCCCAATCTGCCGGAAATAGCTCGCGTTTACATAAAACACAATATTCGCCGAGCTTTTTCATTCAACTCCGGCGTTTCGAACCCGACTTTGCATTTTCTATTCTTTTTCGTCAATTCTATTAATAACATCGAGACGTGAGAACCAAGGAAAAACACACACAACGTCTGGAGGTACTTTTTCTTTAATATTATTTCCCTTTTTTCCAATTTTAATTTTTTTTTCTTTTCTTTCAACACTATTTTTATTATTATTTTGAGTTTGTAATAATAATTGCTTAGCGTCGCCATAGTTTTTCTTAGAAAATAAAAAGGCGTCGGAAAACTGCTAGAGGGCACAGCGCATCTATTCATCTAAATAGCTCATTTAATCGCTAATTTAATAATGCACTATATTCTTAAATTATAAAACCTAAATAAAATTTTTTTTAAAAAAAATTCTTAATGTTATTGTGTAGCCTACGTAACAATAAACCGTTAAATGTTATTAAAATGTTATACACTCACATATTCATTCACGTGAAATTGCGGTAAACATAGCAATAAACTGATCCAAATAAACGCAATAAAATAGCACTAATCGAAGAATTAACTACTGTACATATTATAAAATAATTATTATTCAGTATTAGTAAATTCCAAAAAAAAAAAAAAAATTCCCCCTGTTTTTAAATAAATAAAACGCGATTTATGTCTTCATTAAAAATAATTTTAAAAAATGCAAATTTACCACATTTTTTTTTTCTTTTTTAGAATAAATTATGATTATTTTAATCGACACAAATTGAGTATCGGTAGTGCCTTTCACCTCAATACGATTATACGATGGGGAACTTCAAAAGAAATCGGAAACGCAGCTGCTTAGATATCTTACCGCATAACTTTAAAACTGCAAAAAAAAATTAATTTTACGGCACGAAATGAGACTTGACGTTATAAAACAAAACCAAAAAAAACAAAACATTAATGTATAAAAAATAATTTAATAGAAAATTTTCGTAGTTTCCAAACCGGACTATTAATGAATCCAGACGGATTACTGTACCAGGCGTACCGAGCGGGGTAATACACTTTTACTTAATCAGATGTGAAAATGCAATACATCTTCTACGCATTTATTCTAAATTATTAAATAAAAATTCGAACGCTCAACAAGCAAAGAAAAAAAAATCCAACATTTTAAAAGTAACAAAACTCGAAAATTTCCCAATAAAATAAATTAAAATTTCCGATAACACACTTCAGGCCAAAATCTCGATTAAAATAAAAAAAATTCAAAATTCCAACAAGCAAAATCTTAAATGGCTTCAATCAAAAAAAAAAAAAAAAAAAAATTCAGCCTGATCATAAAGAGAAAATAAAGAGATGCAAAATCTTTCCCACAGAAAAACTTCCAAAGTCAGTCTTGTTCGACAAAATTTTAATCCAACAAAAATAAACAACTCAAAACGTAAACTTCAGAAACTTTTGTTCTATAAAGTAAAATAATCAAAAGTCTTTAAAAATGTTTTAAAAAATTTAATTTTTCTAAAACAATTAACCTGGAAAAATAATATAATTTGATAAAGCCAAACTCAACTCGAAAGTCAATTCTAAAAAATGTCGTTAACTAATAAACTCAACGAGAGACGAGAATGACTGCTTCGTAATTGAACGATTTACATAACGTTGAACGAATTCAACTTGCGCAGTTTGATTTATTCGGCGTTTATTTCGATTGCGTATACAGTATGTATATAAAAAAAACTTGTCAATTTCAAACAACTTTTTTCCCTACTTCATGAATTCAACTAACTTTTTCAAACCTAATTTACTTTCCATTTAGAGAGACGTGTTTTAAAATAGTTCTTCAGACAATTCAACTGTCTGATAAAAAGAGAGATTTTTCCGTTCTACTTTTGAAAAATAAAATAAAAACATGTAAAAATATAGACAATAACAAGTGCGACAGTTGACGGTAAAAGCAAAATGTCAAGTGAAGAGAAAAGAGCTTTTCAAAAACGTATACAATACGTGTCCAGACATTTGGCATATGCCACCAACCGATAGAAAGAAAGAAAATAAAAAAATAAATAAATTCAAAAAATAAATTTCGTCCACTCCTATTGGCTTATCCATCATAATCATTTCATTATAATAGCTTCCGGAACGCAGCAAACTGCTTCAACAAATATCGACAACTTCCGGTCAACACCAATTCATTTCAAACGATAATAAAAAAAAACCTGCCGAGAATAGAAAGAAAAAAAAAAAAAAAAATTTATTAGCTTAACCCTCTCCACCATATAAAATAAATAAATAAAAAAAAAAAAACAACACAAAAATAAAATTGATCTATTGCTCATCGTTAAATAAATGCAGTTCAATGTCGATACAGCGAAATTTAGGAAGATTAGTCAATAAATGTACAATACTTCGTTATACCAGCACCGTTAAATCAAGCTTCTTTTTTTAGCAAGTTCAAAGAAGGGTACCAGAAAGATTCTTAAAACCAGTCTTAAAAAGAGTCTTAGAAAACCATCTGAGCAATTATTAAATATTTGCTGCATTTATTTGCCCTTCAATAGTGCATTTGGGGTTGAAATGCTTTTAAATTCAATGTTCACCCTGCTTTATTATAGAAATGGCATTTTTACGCGCAAGTTTCTTGAACACATTTTTTTTTTTTCTTGCTTTGGTTTGACAAAATCTCGGAAAATGTTTCTTGATTCTTCAGAAAAATAATCTCAAAACTCAGCAAAAATAGATAAATAAAAATTCCGAAAACCCCTTACTAAACAGAAAATAAATATCGAATTGCTTCAATAGCAACAAAAACTTTGAATGGAATTTAAAAACCCCAACTTTAAAAAAAAAAAAATCGCGTTATTCCGCATTTCTCTAAACCGATTGGCCAACTGAGACTTTCATGTTTTTTTTATCATGTAAGACCAAAAAAAAAAAAAAACCATAACTACGATATAGCTTAAAACTAGAAATAAGGTAACGTCAGAGTTGCATAAAGATTAAATTTTTCGACCGCATACTAGAAATTGATAATAAAGTGAAAAAGTTAACAAAAAAAAAAGTGATTAAAAATCTTTGGGATTTAATGCCAAGCTTAAAGGAATACAGTATCTGGTTCTAACTAGTGTTGATACAATATCATCTTGACATGGAATTCCTTGAAAAAGTAATCAAAGAGATTTTTTTTTTTTTTTTGCTCTCCCTCTGCTTTTTCAATCAGTGTTTGAGCCTTATTTCCACATACCCGTACTCCTGAGATTGCGTTACGGCCGTGACGAACGCTTTTAATATAACGCGAAAAGCCATTGAGCATAATCCGCTCGAATACCCGTTTCATCCAAATTACTTCACTACATAAAGCCCATTTACGCAAACACCAAAGTAATTGCGAATATCCCCCCGCTTGTCTTTTAATCTACGAATCGCTTACGTACTTTTCTCTCCCCCCCAACTTTTAAAACAATTCCATTTGAGCTCAAATTCGGATAAATGCGCCTTACCACCCCATTATTAAAAGAAGGGGCAGCAGAAGAGACATTTGTCCTGGACGTCGCAGCTTTAGAGCCTCACAATTCACATCCCAGTAATGTTTGAAAATTGATAACATTGTCAAATTTCCTAAAAGAAAATACGGTATTATTTTTACATTTTCGGATTTCTTTTCCGTCAATGGAGGTGTCAAGACTTGAGCAAACAACATTATGTAAGTCAGAATCACCGGGCCCTAACTACTTCACCTCAAATAATAAAGCTTAAAACTTGTTTTGCTAAAGTTAAAAAAGAAATAAATAAATAGGGCGCAAAGTAACCAATATTCTCAAAACTCAGTGTTTTCCAATTATCGGTACCTTCCTTTAAATTTTTTTCCTAAAACGCCGCCAAAATAATTTTAATTAAAACTTTTTTGTAGAAAAAAACATTAACGTTTTTGGTAAGAAAATATGATTGACAAAAAGTACCGGTATTTGTGATTTTTCTTATGCACGTTACCTCGATCAATTAAATGTTTATTCTGACCCCTTTTAATTCTAGTTTTATTAATCTACTAACCAGCTCCGCTTAAATGTCTTTTTTTTTTTTAATTAAAAAAAAAATCTTAATTATTTCTCGCTCTTTCAAAAGATTAGAGCATATAATACAGCACCCAGCAACATTCTAGATAGAAGTCAGCTTGAACCGAGAAAAAAAAAAATGAATTCATAACTGTGTGCATAATGATGTTTTCTGTATTTCATTCTATTTAATTATTAATTAAAATCTCCGCTATTTGTTTAGTTAAGTCATTATTAAAAAAATGCTTCTAAGCAGGGAACGTTGAGCAAACAAAGTATACGGTAGGTAATTTAGATTATACAGCGTTAAAAACAATTATTTTTATACGAGTCCAAAATAAAAAAAAAAATCTAAATATCCACACCCCTTATAATTATTTTACATGGATTATTAAGCCTCGCGCAAATTTTAAATAGACGACGACTTTTTCGAAAATGAAACATTCCAGGGTTTGTTTCGCAGTTTTTTTTTTTATTTTTTTTTTTATTAGCAAAATAAATGTATCTTTGAAGTAGAACCGGCAAAAACTGACGTATTAAATGATTTAAATATTCGTGTCTTTTTATAAATACATGTACAGTATTACAAAATTCTTCTTCATAGCAACTGTTATGGTCCAAAAATAATGCAAAAATCATTTGATTTATTATTATACTGTATTTTAAAAAAATATGTTTAAACCGCTTCTTACGTCCACATTTCAAATCATCTCCAATATTAAATTTTAATAAAAATATCTAAATTAATACTGTACATGTATTCGTATTATTTTTAAAGAAGATAACATTTCCCTTTAATTAGACATCTAATTAGCTTCGTCGATACAGTAATATAAACTCCGCTCGTATTTAATTCATAAATATCTGTCAATAATACGCGCGTATATTCCTCTTTTTTTTTTTTTTTGCACACAAAAAAAGTAGCCTATGTATTTGAAGCACTGACTAAGCGCAGTTTGATATAAAAATAGTCGAAAAATTTAATGATGTACGTAAGTCGAGGAGCATCAAGTTCGCTCGATCCTTCCGTTTGTTCGCACATGCCACACGTACCACCATCAATACGTCGCAGCCAGAGAGAGCTATACAGTACTCGCTAATGATTCCATTACAATCATCGAATCATTTCCATCGCATTACTCGCCATCAATCCTCCTTTCCTCTCCACCTGTGTCAAACCATTTGCCACCGCTCATTCTCACCATTAATCCTCCTTAACTATTCCAAGATCTAGTTTACGTAATATCAAAAAAGTTATAATTTGAAAATTTGCTCCCAACTTTATTTATTTTTGGCTACGTATTTGAGCCCTTGAAACGTACTCATCAATCTTAGGCTCACTTTGATTTGCGTCTAATTGGCTGATTAAGTCAAGTTAGAAGGCACGCTCGCTTTTTTTTTTTAAAACGATAAATTGAAGTAAACAGCTTTTAATCCATATCTTAAGCCTTAAAAAAAATAAAAATAAAGAAGGATAAGAAAAACGAAGAAAAAAAAAAAAACTACGCGCACGAAGTCCGAAACGGATAAAACACGCGGCGCAATCGACGACAGTTGAAACTGATTCGTAAACAGCTTTGGATGTTAAGAAAATGGTTCCGAACGACTATTTCGAGATTAAGATTGATGTCGTAAGACGTCGTTAATACCTTTTTCATTTATTTTCTTTTTTTTTCCCCCCTTCTTGCCTTTTTTTTTTAATACGCTTTTATTAGCTTCACCTGACCGTATAAGAGTATAACAGTATAAGAGTATAACAGTATAAGAGTA
>JAQGAZ010003652.1:0-10967 GCA_034692225.1 Polydesmus complanatus
GTATTTTTTTGCACGATTTTCTTTTACACGCGTTTTTCAGGAACCATTCCCCCGTGTAAAAACAGAATTAGGTGTATGTACATATTAAAAACTAACATTGTATCAAATTTTATCCACCAAAAGCACAAAAATAATGATATAAAATTTGAAAAGTGCAAACAACTTTCCAAGTTTAAAAAGTTTTCCAAATTCAAAGTTTAAACGAATGAAAATCAAAATTGGAAAAAACGAAATTTTGATCCATGTTTGAAATGTGAATTGGCAGTGAAAGGGAGTGAGGGAAGCAGCAGCAGCAGCGGTGAAAGAGCGTGAGGAGTATGGGTCTCGAGAGGACTGTAAATCACAGCCACGAAATGACCGTCACCGACCATTACGCTGCTGACCACATCGTTAGAAAAACTCAAATAATTATGTAAATGACGGTGACCAAAAGATGTGAAGAAAAAGGCGTGAAAGGTTTGGAGTGGAGTCTGCAAACAATGGCCGCACTCCATCTCAGTTTCATTTCGGAACCACCCACCCACTGCACCCACATACACACCCATTTTTTTTAATTTCGGAATTTCTCATAACGCTTGGCCATAAAAAACATACGAGAGAAATAGTAAAGGAAAGGAGTGGGGTGAGTTGGAGAGAGAGAAGCAATTGCTTTTCCATCCACCCACGCTTGATGTGCCTGCGTTTACAGCAAATTACAATAATAATAGCTGAGAACAAAAAAAAAAAAGAATGTTAATAATTACAAGGCCCAATATAATAATTATTATGCTAATTTTAGACACTCGTCATTCAACTGCAATAAAAATGCACCGTAATTTAAAAAACCCGAGAAAGATTATTATTACACCATGTTCACACTTTTTTTTTCATTAAAAGTTTATTTAATCAAAAGTTTTACTTCAAATTGCAAGGAGATTTTTATACAAAAAAAATGAATTATTATTATAAGATTTATTGGTGAATCAATTCAATTTTGTTTGAAGAAACTTGGCAAACAAAATAATATTATCTATACGCCACCAGTGAGTGTTCACTTCCTTAGACTCCATTTGGGCGAGAGTTTATTTCTTTAAGCTCCTTTTAAGTGAGAATTAAAACACCATTAAAACTTTACGAATGAAACTTTAATATATTTTACTTGTGGAAAGTTTAATCTATTTTAGCACAAATGTCACCAAAACGTTTCATCACGTTTAAGGAATCCGAATTTAGAAATGCAATAAGAACAAAAAAATATTCTTAATAATTATTTAAATGTCAGCCAGCGATCTAGTTTTATTTAATTCTCCGTTTGTCGTGATTGTGATAGGTTTATGTTATTGCTACCAAAAAAGACAAAATAAGCGACTTTAAATCACGATTATGTAAACACAAACAAGTTTGTAGAAAATTCAAATCTTAAACTAAATTAAAATATTTTGGATTTAATTAGGCTAAATTTAATAATAATTATTATTATCGTTTAACAAAAACGAAAAAAAAAATGTTTAAAATTAAAACGTAAAAACTATAATTAAATTTTGTTATTTTTAACACAATTTATAATCAGAAAAAAAATTTTGTTTTTCTAAAAAAAATCTGTGATAATGCTATAAATATCATGTTAATTTATAAACTAAAAAATCAAAAAAAAAAAAAAAAAAATTTGACAAATGTCAAGTACCTACATAATAATTAATGGTGTAGTTTTGGAATTTTAGTGTCCAAAGTTGTCATTTTGATTGACGGCTGTAACAGACCGCTCTAATTATTATTATTTCTACCTGCTGCTGCACTAATATTAAAATAGTGTTTACGTGTTAAATTCGGTAAAACATGTCAACCAGAATTACGTAATCGAAGCTGCAATTATTAGTCCTTTTCACAAATATTGACTTAAATTTAATTGAAAAAATAATAAGAAGGGTAAAATGAATATTATTTTTTTTACGAGCGAAGAATGTCAATTGCAGACTAATGATTAAATTAGCATAGCAATTTCAAAGGGGTAAAAAAAAAGAAAAGAAATGAGAGCAGCAGCGATATTATAATGTATGCCATTAGCTCGCACAACCAACCTAAATCCTCATTATTCAAACGATGCCAAACTAAATAATAATATCAGGCACATACTTTTTTTAAAGTAAGGCGAAAAATCATTAAATGAATTTGCCTAATTGCTTTAAAATCTGATAAGATGAAAAAGTACTAAATATAAAACTAATTATTGTTTAATAAAAATTTATATTTTAAAAGAAATGTTTTATTAATTTTTAAGATAAACGTTAATTTAAAAAACCTCTATAGTCAACCTCTAAAATTATTATTATTATTTTTTTTTTTTTTAATTTTTACCTCCATTGATGTTTTACAAAATCCAAATACAGTAGGACTGGATAAATACGTTTTATTAAATGGAGTAGACCTATTAGCTCTTTGAGATGTACGCGCTCGAATAGATGAAGATTTAAGAAATGAACACGCGCCAAAATGAAGCTTAATAAAATGCGCCAATGGGGCATAAAAGGAGGAACATTTGGATAAACTAACTTAAATTAAATTTTAAGAAATGAACACTCGCTCAAAATTAAAAAGTTTAATAAAATAAAAATTCGCGCAAATAGAGCTTTTAAAAGCAAACATTTATTTAAATGGGCTTAAAATAAGTTTTAGGAACTCGCACAAATAAAGTAAACACTCTCTCAAATAGAGTTTTAAGAAGTAAACACTCGCGCAAATGGAGTTACAACTTGTCTCATGCCTGCAAACGCATTCCTACAAAAAATTACTACCGGTAGTTACTACTTCTCCCGTCCAGTATTAAATAATTTATTTCTTATGTTAAAAGTACCGTAACCTATAGCTCCGCTTTTTTCTCCTCCTGGATAACTAGTTCACTATGCAAAATACGAAATTATCGATAGACAAAATTAAATATGCAACTCATTTTTCATTACTTTTAAAAAATCCAAATAAACAAACGGGGAAAAAACATGAATGTCAAACATATTTACTATTAAAAGTTAATTAAGTTTTCTTTTAAAAATATAATTTTCGATTAATCGCGGCCAAAAATAATAATAACCCGCAGGAAAAAAATATAATTTCTAGATAATTAAAAAGCAAAATCATAATTATATGTATTTATTTTTTTCAATTAATGCGAACACTACTTAATCGCGAACAAACAGCGCATGAAGTGTGCGCTCGCGCCAAGTGATCAGCTTAATTGAAGTCTAATATCGAATTAGTAAGAGAGATTGAGAGTGAGCGAGTGAGGGATGAGTAAGAAAAAGTAATGAAATTAAAGCAAGAAACACAATTGAATTTGTAAGCGGGGAAATGGAGAGAGAGAAGGGGAAACAATATAAAATGCACATCAGCAGCACTTAATACGCTTCCTTGAACTTCAATTGATTGATCAGCTATCGAAACACATCATCCCCCCACTCCTAGATTTTTAAGAGGGGGTAGTAACAGCGCCGGATATGCATTTACATATACAATAACGTTAATGGCTGCTCAATTCATTTATACCCTAATTATGATTCCGTTTTTTTTTTATCCCCCTCTTCCTCCTCCAACCCCCCTCCCAGACCCCCTAATACAAACCCCTTCAAAAAAAAAAAACTTTGCGTTATTATTTGGTAATTTGATGTGTACGAGAGTTGACGTCATCAACGTTTTTATTAAAAAAAATATTATATAAGCCTCGTTTAGTTGAGAAAAAAAATGCCCGTCACGATGATATAGGGTTAATAATCCCCGCTGCAGCAGCACCAGCTAGCACTCACTTCCATTTATTAAATATTATTAGCACCCACTCACTACACATTTACGTGCAGTCTATTAAAACTACATTTTTCATTTATACTTAAAAAAAATTCCTCGCTCCTGCTGCTGCACTAGATTTTATTTTACTTTTAATCAATAATTGAATTACCGGTACGGTAAATCAAAAAAAAAAAAAAATTACGGTAATACACATCCAACACCTTAATCAAAAGTAAAAAAAAAACGATTCAAAGCGGAAAAATAGTTTACTAGAAGAAACCTTGTAAATAAGAAAAATACGTCCGTTCGTTACCTCAGCACCGAGACCATCACTTAAAGATCAACTTAAAAGTGGTTTTCAAATAGAAATCTTAAACGATTTTTTTAACCAGAATTCTATGACTATACTCGTACATTTTAATCAAGTGTTTAGAACTCTAATTTTGCACTCAAATATTCTCTCACAAAATAATCGTCTGGGAATGGGCAGTATGCAACCGCGCAGAATCTCGGTGGTCTTCAAATAGAGACCTCTATTGAAAATGGGACTTAAAATGAGAGATGGTCACGGTCTTGCAGACTGCGGTTAAGGTGATCGACTTTGGTGCATTAACATGCACAAATCGGCGGGACGTATATGAAGTGGTCTCGAAATGAGAGTGGATTTCGTTTAGGAGAGAGTCCTGCGTAGATGTTTCAATTATTTGGTACTTGTTGTATTTATTATCCCCCTTAAAAGAGCGTTGTTTATCCCCATTTGAGGCAAGGACAAGATTTAAATCCTGCTGCATACAAATCGCATTTTTACAAAGCGCGTTTTGATGTGATGAAATTAACACGAGTTAAAAAACCCTTTTTCTTAAAACGATTTTTTTTAGTTTGTCAAAACTACTTATTGCTGCAAATCCTTTCAATTTCTATCCCTAGGGTTTAATTTTTTTTCTATTCATGACGACGGTTCTAAAAAAATTATTAGGCCTACATATTAGTAAAAATAATGGTGAGATGCATTTTTTTATATTTGCTGTCAATAGTCAGTTTATAGTTTATGAAATTCATTTAAAAAATTTAAAAAGGACATTACAGTATTACCAAAATATAGCACAGTACTGTATATGTATACTGTACTGTATAGGTCATGTACAATAATTGTACTGTATAAGCAAAATAACGCAAAGGTGCAACTTCGAAAATTTGAGAATGCAGAGCGGAACAACGAAATAATTATTTTATCAGTCGTTTGGGACGAAATTAGCAAAATAAATCATTTCATCTTATCCAAAAATAATTATTAGTACGGTATACAGTAATTAAATGCATCTGAGGTCCCCCCCCCCCTCCATTTCCATAAATCGAAGTTTTGACTATTGAACTTTTATAAAATAACGTTTTGACCTCTCTATTAATCAAAGTTTCAATCACTCACAAAAGTTACAACCTCTATATTTCGACATTTTAAACAACTCAACCTCTGAGTTTTAATAACTGAACCATATACATCAAAGTTAGACTACTGAAATTAAAATTTTAATAGCTCAACCATCATAAATCAAGGTTTTGTCAAACCTTTCTAAATCCAAGTTCCAACAATTCAACCCTTATTTAGGTCGAAATTCCGAACAATTGAACCACTCCAAATCTAAAATAATTTATAGAAATGAAAAAATAATTTTGCTCTTCCCTTCAAATTCCCAATATTATCATCCAGCTTTTCTACTGCATAATATAATTTTGGTCCTTTTTTTTTTTTTTTTGGCGTAAAACGGAGTTTGGATGAATGGGCCGATTATTATGTTTTTTTATTTCTAAAAATGAAGAGAAAAATGTTGCGCATGATTGAGGAAAAAGGCTGAATGATTTTGGCTCAACTAACCGGACATAATCACATGTAGAAATCGTCATGACACTGCTTTCTATGGTGACACCTCCATTTTCTCACACTCTTTCAATTTTAAAGCTTTTTTTTTTATATTTGATTTGAAATTTTGAAGATCTCCTTTTCCACTCGGTTGGTTTGGCCATCGCCAAATCATAGGTCACCGCTTTTTATTACACCATTTCTTTATTCATTCTATGAAAATCGACCTTTCTCTCACACACACTCTATCTCTATGTATCTATATCACTTGGTCTTTTTTTTTTTTTTTTTTCTTTTTCTTTTTTCCAGTTTTTGGTCAAATTCGTGTATCAAATTTATGAAGTGGAAAGTTTAAGTGAAAAATTGCCAAACGGTATAATTTATCGTTCGTTTACATTTCACTTTCAAATACGGTAAATACATGGCTGCTGCTGCATCTCTACACTCGAATCTACTTTTTTTTTTAAAAAAAAAAAAAAAGATCTGTCATCACTTTCTTCAAACTCGATAAAAAATTTAAAAAAAAGTTGAGTGGTTTCAATTTTAGCTACATCACATTTTTTCCCTTTGCTTTTTTATCACTAAAAATTGATCGAAATGTGTTACTTAATCTAAATGACCCTGCAAAATAATTAAGTACCGGTAGTAATAAATGAAGATCTCAAAAGTTTCAGGAACAATATACATGTAATACTGTACACTGTACTTTGAAGAAGTTTTCAAGAGAGTGCACCGCGGGTGGTGCTCTTGATCCTGGCTCAGGGATATTGGGGAATGACCCAGGGTACTGTATATGGAATTGGGAGGGGGTAGTTGGGGGGGGGGGGGGGAGATGTATATAGAGTAGTTCGAGGTCATCATTATGAGAAAGTGTTTCGCTTAGCACATGTCGCTCGCTCGGTGTGTTTCACTCCGATTGAAATATTACACAACTCTTGTTAGTATTGACGAGAGGATTTTAAATAGACTCGGAACTTGATATGGCGAGGAAGGGATTGGGACAGGGACTCACTCCTTGAGAGGGGATAGATAATATTATATGGCGTCTTATCTTAAGCCGGAGATCTTAATTGGAAACACGGTAGGGGTTAAAAGTTGATGAAACCGAAAAATTCACTTAGCTTTTTAACTCTCTTTCAGGGAAATTTCTTTTTTCAAGGGTACCTTACCTACAGCCTACTGACCGGGGGTTAGAGAATGGGTAAGAAAATCAATCATTCTCATCAAATTACTTTTACCAATAACAAAATTTAATCAAAAAAAGTGGAAATTAGTAATCTTTTTTTCGTTATCGCCGTTTCATAAACGGCGGCACACGTGACCCAGAATCAAATGCGATTAAAACGAATAGAATTAATAAAGAGAAAATCAAAGTAGATAATAAGAGCAAGAGAGCTGTGATTGATAGCGAATGAAACGCGACGCAAGACTGCACGTGACGTGAGCACGTGTTCAGTAAACGTCGTGACGTCACGCTTGACCTTTGACATAGACGTGAAAAATCGGTCGTCGCGCATTCGATTAAACAGAAAGAACAATTAAAATACACACGTGGCCGACACAACATCTAATCAAAAAGAGAGAGGGACAGGGAGAGTGTGTGTGTGTGGGGTGGGGGGGGGAGCTACCGCTATCACATGCTAAGGGGCGCTCGGGGGTGGATGGGTGACAGGAGGAGGGGGGGGAGGGTTACAGATGGCGCGGTTAATGCTCGACGCATTTAGGATAACACGCAGAAAATCGGCGAAAAGCTATAGATTTCGGCTGATCCAAAAACATAATCGTTTTAATATATGCACCGACCTTTGACCCGCCTTAAGCACCACCCACTCACTCGTCAACCCCCGGCTCGCTTCACGGGTGCTGCGGGGCGGAAATATAGAGAGGAAGAGGGGGGGGGGGAGGGGTTAGTAGGCGGGGGGTGGCGAGTGGCGGCGGCGATAAAAGCCAAACCGAGTTAGCACTTTGCTAATGCACGCGCTGGGCGTCCCATCCGAAAGGGACGAAGGGGGTGCGCATGACAAGGGAAAGGGGGCGGGGATGGAAAGGAGTGGGAAAGTCGGTCATCAAAAATTCAAGATGACCGAGAGAGGGATGAAAGTAGGAGGGGGAGTGAGTAAATGGAAATCGGTGACGTAATCGCAGAAAAAAAAGTACTAAAACTTACTTATTACATTTGCACCCCTGCAGACGGTGGGCTCGTTGTGCATCTGAGGTTATGTCAAAAAAAAAAAAAAAAAAACACGATGCGAAGCGAAATGATGCAAAGTGAATGACAGTTTTTCCATAGAACCGGTGCGGGTAAATAACGTTTTCTACAACAGTAACTGTAAAACCTGTATAAGGCGAAATAGTGCAGTACCATAGCTATTTTGTCCGTTTTTACAAGTTTATGCTTTATCAAAGAATATTTATTTAATAATAATTATTGTATCGGCACTTTTAAGATGGCACCCAGGGCCGTGGCGTGGGGTGATGCAGTGATGCGGCCGCATCAGGCGCCAACTCTTGGGGCGCCAAAACTGAGCCAAATATTGTAAAAATCTAATTATTTTGTACAAAAAAGAAGCTAAATTTGTCAATTTTTCCAAAAAATTTTCGCGCCTCGCAAGCTCGGCGCTCAATTATTCCCTAAATTGAAGGAAAGGGGCGCTATTTTGAAGACTTGCATCATATTGAAAAAATCTACCCCACGCCACTGATGGCACCTTGTCATATTAGTATATTTTCTAAATTTTACTCAATAATACGGCGGGACAAAGTCTGCTAATCCAGATAAAGAAAATCCGTTTGCAATTAAATGTATTAAATACGTTTTGCATTTGAACCGTTAGGTTTGCGTTTGGAAGCGATCCAGGCTGAAAGGAATATGAGGAATAGAGCGGGAAGGATAGGTGGCCCAAGAGGGATGGGTGATGGGGTGCGGGGGATGTGCATCTGTTCCTCATGCATGCAAATGTGGTTTCGGAATCGGAATTAAAAGTGCATGAGATGGGAGGAGGAAACGTCAATCTCCTTCACTCCTAAGCACCTAGAGAGAGTCACGGCTGTCGGACCAGAGACAATCGGCTCACACGTGTCCCCCTGCGGCATATGGAAAAGTGTCCCGGAAGTCGAGTCAACGGTTACGCGTCACTCATTACGCGCGCTGATTGAAAAACTGACTGCAGTCTCCCCAGCATCATTTTCAAATAATCATAATAATAGAAAGAAGAGATTTTCAACGTCTATCAAGCAAATAGTAGGCCTACAACATGGATAGTCTAATACATGTCTTTTGAGCGCCAACGAATTTCATAATCAAGATTAAAAGAGTTTAAGCTGGATTTGGACGAATCGGGCAGCTCGACTCACTCTGATTGCAAACTCGGTCGAGCTAATCACCTTTTCACTTAACCACTCGACTCGCCCATTCACTCGACTGCGAACACGCTAAATTATTTAGAGATGGCCGAGTAGTTTTAACTCGCCCATTTACTCTACCAGTCTGAATCAAACATTAATCTTTAATCTAAGGCTTTACGTCAACAAATTTTACTAAACCAGATTAAATTTTACATTCAACGAGGATTGGAATAAAACTTAAGATTTCAGAATCTTAACATAAGTTTATTAAGCGCCGATTTAAAAGTTTTAGTAGCAGTGAAAGAAGGTTTTTTCTACTGAAAGAGATTAAAATAGCCTCAAACAAGATTTATCAAAAAAAAATTTCTTTACCAAAAGAAGCTCGTACGCTAGTCTTAAAAAGAGTTCTGGAACCCTACCCTACAAGTGGAACCATGTCGGTCACCAATTTCTAAATGAGAAAAAATGGTGAAAAAATTAGCAACATTTTTAGTTTTACAAAACTTTTTTATGGCCCAAAATTTTACTACTTCTCAGATCTTAGTAGTGGAGCTCTTTTATGTTGCCTCAGTTAAAAATTCACTTGAAAGATCGCTAATTAGAGCCCTTGTTTCAACATTCAAAAATTGGTTACACTTGTAGAGTTCTGGAACTGTTCCAGAGCATCTACTTTGAAGGTGTGTTAACATGGATTTGAGCCTACGTAAAAATACAAAATTTTATTAAAATCGTCTCATTACTTTTCGAACAATTGAATAAATTTTCGATACAATTGGATATAGTTTAATCTTTGATATTAAATTATATATCCGACAATAGAAAGAAAAAAAATAATAGTTTGGTAGTTATTGAAATTCCATTGATTTTCATTTTGTGAGCGTGACAAACAATTTTAAGTTTTCTCCTTTAATAATATTAGAAAAACGCTGTGACTTTTTTTTCTTTTTTTGCCAAATACAAAAATTCTTCCTATCTTAAAAATCGATTGACATTTCATTATTTGTTAAATAAAAAGAGCGAGATGAGAATTGGCTGCCAATCCTCAAACAACGAAAAAAGAAGGAGGAGGGAAGAAAAAAAAAGTTGTTTGTTATTATTTTTAATTTAAAAAAATAGCAACTAAAAATATGTAAGCGTCAACGTTAACCCAGCTAATTTGATGTATCGCTAGAGGGAAGACTCTTCGCGTATAAAAGGGGAGTAGAAGGGGGTGGGGGGGGAGGGGTATAATGGAGGGTGAGGAAGAAATTTGAACAGCTATTATTATAAAAAAAAATGTCAGTTTCAAACATTCCTTCTCAAGAAAAAAAACTCAATTAAAATCGATAAACGCCGCAATTCATTTTTTTCCCTCCTTTTTACTCGATTTAACCTTAAAATTTTCATTACAAAACGCTTTTGAAATTAAAGATTTTCTACTCGTGTGCAATATTAAGAATGTAGGTCTACTGAAGGTAAGTTTTATGTCACTGTCAAATTTTCACCGATTTTCAGCAAAAAAAAAATTCTTTCCGAAAAACAAAACTAATGCATTTTTCGGTTTTGTTTCGATTGCGTAAATACTGTATAAATGATTTTAAGAAAACTGGATTTTAAAAAATCCAGTGCGCAACTTCCTGTATAATGAGCAAAAAAAAACCCATTGCTTTATCGTGAAATTATTGAAAACTGTATAAAACTTGGTATACTCAATATTTATGATAAATTATTGGTCCAAAATATTACTATAACTAAGCCAATTTTGCTACAATACAGTACATGTTCAGTACAATAATAACATCACCAATGCATTCTACTAATGTACGAGTAATTAAAACATAAACAAACATTATAATCAATCCACTCGAACACGTTACGTTACTCATAAAACTTTAAAAACCTTACTTTTCAAATATTATTATTCATTGCGGTATATAAAAAAAAAACAATTCCGCAAAAGTAGTGTAGTGATTTGTAGCACCCCCCAATCAGATTGCAGGGATTTAGTGTGGGAGGCGTTTTCGACCAATCA
>JAQGAZ010003653.1:0-10958 GCA_034692225.1 Polydesmus complanatus
ACACATTTGAAATTGGCTATTTATTTGTTAGGATGTTTAGTACAAATGTGGAAAAAATCATTCGATTTGGTTGAGAATTAAATATTTTATGGGCAATTTTGTGAGGTTCCCTTTTATCGTACTCACCCTGTATATATAAAAAATATGAATAAAAAAGAAATTTTAATCCATTCCAAAAATCGAGTTACACACCTACTGACATACTGAGATACTAAGATATTGAGATACTGAGATACGGTCAGGTGAAGCTAATAAAAGCGTATTAAAAATTACGAGGTTCAATGAGTGCAATATCAACCACTACATTGCTCGAATGTTATCGATTAGTACAAAATAATACATGTAAATTAAATATTATCAAAATATACAAGCCTCCATTTCTCTTTGCTTTTAATTCTGCTTTCCATCGCAAGGTCTATCAGTCGACTCAGGTGTTCACTCCTCAATCGCTTCTCAACATCATCTGGGTCTTTCGAGCTCTGCAGGGCGGCCTTCCCCTTGCATTCCATCAACACCGCGTCGGAAATTACGCTCTCATCCGTCAACACTTTGATGATCCTATCATATACATAACTATAATCTACCAATTCTTTTAACTGAAGCCCAGGCGCTTGGTTCAAAACCAATAGAATAAATTCTTTTCGTTTGGTAACGATTAAGTTTTCCAATCTGTAAATGCCACCAAGAAATTCGCGTTTATATTCGGCCTAATTTAAGCGCCACAACTCACGAAACAACTGACAATAGTCGTAATCTTCAAAACCATAACGGATTTTACCAATTACACCACTCAATACATAAGCGCAATCGATAGCGTCCATGTAGCTCCACCCACACTTCGCCGCTTCCAAGAACAAAGGTTGCATAGGCCAATCTAACAAAAGCGTAAGTAGAAAATAAATATGCTCTGGAAACACCAGTCTTTGTCGATCTTCATTCAAAAGCGACAAATAATACATTAAACCGCAAGAGGGAAAATCGCTATAGCGGAATTCTAGCGCTTCAGGATCTGCTAAAACCCGCGCTTTCTCTTCTGGTTTTAATTTTCTAAAAAAAATACTCGCACGTCGCTCGACTACCTTCAGCTAAAACAACTTTAAAGAGGTATTGATTAACAGATCCACCACGACGCCAGTCCCTAGCTTGAAAAATTCGATTTAAAAGACCCTCATCGCCCCTTAAAGTGCTAGCAAAGTAAGCTATCAAAATGCGGTGATCCATAAAACCTGGCGGCTCCATGATATACTTATGTATTCGATCGTTGGGTATTAATTCAATCAATTGCCGAGCTTCTTCTTCTAAGCAGTTGAGGCAGGCGATTTCGAAGCGTCTTTCGACGCCCAATCTCTCGTCTTTCGAAATTAACTCGGCCGTTTTAGCGTAGTCTATTGTTCCGTGCATACTCCAACACAGTTGGCCAAGTAATAAAATGTCTAAAAATGTATATTCTTCTTTCCTCCACTAGGATAGTGACACCAGTTGGTGATCTCCCTTCCAATTGGTTTAATGAAATTTAACAGTTCCTGGTAACAGGTTTTAAGCAATGGAAGATCCCAGACTTTGTTCTTCACTTTCTCATCGATTTCCTTCCATTTCTGTTCAGCTTTGCTTGTGTAGTAACAGATTATAGCATTAAATGATCGCACGATTTGGATCAAAATCTCACGTTGACTCCACAAATGGGCGACTATTTTCACCCCAGCTAAATATTGGAGCGGCGGAGTTTGTAGCACGAAATTCATTGTGTACGGCGCTTCTTCAATGAGCTAATAATTATATCAAAGCAATAATAATTAATATTATTTGGAGATTAAAATATCTAAAATTGCCTCACTATTAGTTTGTGTACGGTGGTTGATTGTTTGGAGCACGTGGTCGAGATCTGCCTTGAACCGATCTGCCAAGTTTGATCTGTAATATTCTTCGAGTTAATTAATACAATTATTGTGATTATCAACTATCAAAAATTAACGTATGAATATGAACCGTAATTAAACCGCTGATTTGTGAGAAGTTGAAACCAAGTTTCAAAATGTTGTGCTTCCAATTCTCTTCCACTGTAACAAATCGTCTGCTGTTTCTCCTTGTAAATGTCCAGGCAAACTCGCCGATAATCTCACACACCTCTCTTATGTAAAAGGAAAACAAATAGCTTATCGGTTGACTCTACACAGTTGCAGCGTATCACGCGATTGATTCACAGTGTTGTCGCTAAGTCAGGACCACTCATAAATGACGGAGCGCGAATTTTAAATGATGATGATGAGAATTATTTGTAATTTGTTCAAAAATAAATTAATTTAAAATGTAATTAATAAATGAGGTGTTATTAGCCTAAAACCAACAGTTTTAATCTTTAAAAACAATTATTCCAATAATTTTTAAAGTGATTGAAACGGTGAGCGGGTTCTAAGATGTGAATTTTTCTACCAATAATTATTATTATTAAAGAAATCCAGCAAACTGTGAGATAAGTTGAATCAACGAATCAAAATCTGAAATAAATTATTTTTATGTAATAAGAGAATATTTTGTTGAAAATAAACTGGAAAACCTCCAGAAAACGTTTGTCGGAAAAATACATTAAAAAAAAAAAAAAAAGGTTAATGAAAGATGAATGCACAACATGACGAGGTACAAAACAACGTTGCGCCCAGTCAAACTCTATGTAAAAGAAAAATCATTGATTAGTATCAAAATATTAGCAAAGAAAATATCAAAAACATACCTACAATCTTTTTCTCTTCACTCTGCTTTCTTCCACCTCAACGTCTACGAGTGGGCGAACACGTTGCTCCCTGCTTTTAATTCTGCTTTTCATCACAAGATCTATCAGTCGACTCAGATGTTCACTCCTCAATCGCTTCTCCATATTGTTCGGGTCTTTTGAGCTTTTCAAAGCAGCTTTTCCCTTGCATTCCATCAACGCTGCGTTCGAAATTAATCTCCTCACCATCATCACTGGACTGATCTCATCGTATCTCTTCTCCATCAAATGTTTTAGCCGATGCGAAGACGCTCGGTTAAAAACCAATACAATAAATCTTTTTCTTTTGGTCGCAACTAAGTCTGCCAAACGGTCAATGTCATTAAGAAAATGATGTTTATGCTCAGCCGGACTCCAGTGCCACAACTCCCAAAACAACTGACAATAGTCGTAATCTTTATAACCATAACGGATTTTACGAATTACATGATTCAACACCAAAGCGCAATCGATATCGTCCATATAGCTAGACCCACGCTTCGCCGCTTCCAAGAACAAGGATTGAATGGGCCAATCTAACAATTGCTGTAGTAAGATAGAAATAGGCCTACTCTTATACTCGGAAAACATAAGTCTCCGTTGCTCTTCATTCAGAAGCGACAAATTAAACATTAAGCCGCAAGTAGGAGACTGCTTATAGCGACATGTCAGCGTAGAATTATCTTTAAAAACCTGCTCTTTTTCTCCTTGCTTCATCGCTGTTTTTACGAAAACCTTGCTCGTCGCTCGACTACCTGTAGCTAAAACAACTTTGAATAGGTGTCGATTAATCGAGTTGCAACCTGGCAAGCCCCTGGCTCGAAAAAGTCTATTCAACAGATCCTCATCGCCGCTTGAAGTGCAAATGAAGTACACAATCAAGAGACGTTGCTTCATATAACATATCGGCCAACGTACCACCTCCATGATAAACTTATGTATTCGATCGTTGGGTATGAATTCAATCAGCTGCCGAGCTTCTTCTTCTAAGCAGTTGAGGCAGGCGATTTCGAAGCGCTTTTCAACACTCAATCTCTCGTCTTTCCCCATCAACTCGGCCGTTTTAGCGTAGTCTACTGTTCCACGCATCGTCCAACACAGTTGGTCAAGTATTAATAAGATGTCTAAAAAGTTATCATTGTTCTTTTCTCCTCTATGATACTGGCACCATTTGATAATCTCCATTCCAATCGGCTTAACAAATTGAAACAGTTCCTTTTTAGATGTTTTCGGCAATGGAAGAGCCGAGATTTTGCTCCTCACTTTCTCTTCGATCTCCTTCCATTCCTCATTTTTATGCAGTAGGTAATAATTTAGACCGTTAAATGTTTGCGCAATTTGGGTGAAAATTAGTCAGGTTGATTCCACGAATGAGTGACTATTTTCACTCCAGCTAGATGTTGAAGCGGCGGCGTTTGAAGCACGAAATTCATCGTATTGCACGTCTTTAAGTAGCTAATGGAACATAATAACAATTAATATTATTCAGAGAGTCTCATAAATAAAATTACCTCTAGTAATAATCCCCAGAAGTTTATAATACACTCTATTCCTTGGAGCACGTGGTCGAAGTAATCTATTTAAACTTCCACAGGTTAACTGCAATAATTATGATCTAATTAAACAACCGAAATCTATTTTTTTACCTCGCATTTTCCAACAATAAACACGCAATAATATACCTTAACACTAATCGTTGAGAAGAGTTACTATAATGACTTAAAATCGTAAAACTTTTCAATTGCACGTAGTAGTCGTCTGCTCGTATCTGGTGGAAATGTCCAGGCAAACGCACAGCTGATTGCAGCCATGTTAAATGAATCCCAACTGCGCTTACCGCTTTTCTCGCAAAGCAAATTAATAAAGTAAACTCCCAACAATTAAAGTTGCGTTTCTCCAACACAAAACCATGCAAAATACAATAGAGAGGGGGGGGGAATGTTTACCTGTAATAATAATTATTACCATTATTCAGAAATTTAATTTAACTAAAATTACCTCATTGAAGACATAATCCGAGCACGTGGTATCGTTTTTATAATTAACCTTCTGTAAGGTTTATCTGCAATAATAACGAATCAATAATTACTCCACAAAAACAACTTTCATCTACTTTTACTACTAGCTGCTATAATTATTATTATAATAACCAGCTTTCGCCATTTAACGTAATAACATAAACAGTAATAATTATTACTGAGAGAAATAATCGCAAAACCTACGATTACAGTTGTTCAAAAGCAGACGGTCTGTGCTTATCCTTCTAAATGTCCAGGCAAACTTTCATCCTGCGCAAGCCCATCGCTCTTCTCTTCCTAGAGGTGTTGTCGCTAGGTCAGGACCACTCATAAATGACGCAGCGCGAATTTTAAATAATGAGGATGATGACAATTTGTTCAAAAATAATTTGATCTTCATTTGCCTCCAATTCAATTACTGAATCTAAATTATTAAATTTCCAAGTCTACGAAAAATAATGCTGACAATGCATTCAATTTCATACAGTAAATTGCTGTTCATTGGTAGTTTATTATGCAACATAATAAATTAATTTTTTAAATCAGGTGAATAAAACAACAGATAAAAGCACTAAAACCAGTTTTTAATTAACGCTGTTCTATACACATATATGAACGTAATATAGTTGCACTTAAACTATAAAAAAAAAAAATTGTCAGCACAAAACTACTTTTAAATCAAATATCAAATGCACTTACAATCTATCAATTGACTCAGGTGTTCGCTCCTCAATCGCTTCTCCTCATTATCTGGGTCTTTTAAGCTAATCAACGCAGCTTTCTCCTCGCATTCCATCAACGCTGCGTCCGAAATTACTCTCCTATCCATCAACACTGGCCTGATTTCCTCATATATACATCTATTCTCTACCAATTCTTGTAGCAGATACGAAGACGCTCGGTTCAAAACCAATAGAATAAATTCTTTGCGTTTGGTCGCAATTAAGGATACCAAATGGTAAGGGTGATTAAGAAATTCGTGTTTATGCTCGGCCGGACTTAAGCGCCACAACTCCCAAAACAGCTGACAATAGTCGTAATCTTCAAAACCAGAACAGATTTTACCTATTACTGCACTCAACACCAAAACACAATCGACAACGTCCATATAGCTCCACCCATACTTTGCCGCTTCCACGAATAAGGAATGCAAAGGCCAATCTAAGAATTCCTGTAGCAGGAATGACATATTCTCTGGAAACACCCGTCTCCGTTGCTCTTCCTTCAGAAGGGACAAACTAAACATTAAGCCGCAAGTAGGCGCCGGTTTATAGCGAAGGGGTGACGTAAAATTATCTTCTAAGACCCGCTCTTTTTCTTCTGGGCTTAATTTTTGAAAGAAATACTCACACGTCGCTCGACTACCATCGGATAAAACAACTTTGCATAGGTAACGATTAACCGATTCTCCACCACGCATGACCATAGCTCGAAAAAGTCTGTTCCTCAGATCCTCATCACCGAGTAAAGTGCAAGCAAAGTACGCTACCAAAACGCGGTGGCCCATATAATATACCGGATAACGTTCCGCCTCAGTGATATACTTATCTATTCGATCGTTGGGTATTAATTCAATCAGCCGCCGAGCTTCTTCTTCTAAGCAGTTGAGGCAGGCGATTTCGAAGCGTCTTTCGACGCTCAATCTCTCGTCTTTCACCATAAACTCCGCCATTTTAGCGTAGTCTACTGTTCCGTGCATCGTCCAACGCAGTTGGTTAGGCAACAAGATGTTTACACATGTACCATTCTTATTTTCTACAGTATTATTACGACACCAAGCGAATATCTCCATTCTTATTGGCTTAATAATGTTTAACAGTTTATTTTTTAATGTTTTAGGCAATGAGGGAAGAGCCGAGACTTTGCTCTTCACTTTCTCTTCGATCTCGTTCCATTTCTTATTACTTTCACGCAGCTCGTAATAATTTAGACCTTTACATGGTAGCACAATTTGAGTGAAATAGTCCGGTTGATTCCACGAATGAGTGACTATTTTCACCCCAGCCAGATGTTGAAACATAACACCCCAGCCAGATGTTGAAACAAAACATAACACATACGGCATCGTAATTAAAGTAACTAATTAATTAGAGTTTTCAACTTTTTAATGAATTAAAAAGTTTTTGATAGCTAAAAAATGCGAAATGCATTTTTTAGCTATTTTTAAAGATATTTAAAAATTTTAAAAAATAGGGTAAACATCCATGTGAGAGGTTTACAAATAAATAAAATATCGCGGTAATTAGTTTTAAAGCGAAAAATTTATGGTTAAGGATTTAATATATTTATTTCGTTTAAATTTTCCCCTCCCGAATAAAAGTATGGGGTGATAACAATAATTGTTTGAAAGAATTTGTCATTTATGAAACAAATTTGAAATTTAAACTAAATAATATTTGCAATAGGGAATTACAAAAGAGATCGAAATTTACAAATTCTATTTCTTTGATTTTTGTAGAATAAAAAAAAATTAAGCAATATGATGATTATCTTTTATTATTACATGCACATTCTGAAGTATGAATAAATTAATTAAACTTTATTTAAAATGCAATAATTTTTTTTATATTTATATTCTTCGACCCCTTTCACTTATAATAATAAAAAGTAACATTTGGCATTTGACTTCTCTAACTGAGCCAGCGCGTTAAAAAGCGATAAACAAAATTTGCATTAATCCCGCGTCTACTCAATTAGGGAGGTCATTTGCCAGATGTTGTTTTATTGTTATTAAAGAGCAGATGTTAATGAATGTAAATATAAAAAATTTATTCATTTTCAATAAAAATTTATTCATTTATTCAAACTTCAAAACTATCGTTCTCCAACGAACACACGATGGTAACTTTTATTTATTCTATTTACGGTACTAATTTTTAAAATATTTATCCGCGTTGCGTTTTTAAATGTTTACCACCGGTATGTAAGAAGGCCCATAAATTTCCCTCCACTTGCTCATATTATTTTAAATCTTATTTAAAATCTGAAAAAGATTTTAATTACGGTATTCTTATTTAAAATGTGGCCAAATATTTTATTTTATTTATTGAAAACTCTTATCTGAATTTTTACCATATAGTTTTTCATAATTATAAATAAAATTATTAAATAATGAGAACACAAAATACGTTTACCAATAATTAAAAACACATGCGGTAATGTCTTTATAAAATAGCTAAAAAATGCATTTCGCATTTTTTAGCTATCAAAAACTTTTTAATTCATTAAAAAGTTGAAAACTCTAATTAATTAGTTACTTTAATTACGATGCCGTATGTGTTATGTTTTGTTTATTTTTTATTAAAAAATGGTCAATTTTGTCCAAACATAACGTGGTAATGCTACCACGTACCAGCTTCAATAAGCGGGGTTCCCACGGTCTGTGATATGGCAAGTGTCAAGTTTTAATTTATTTTGGTTTATAAGCATTCAAATTACCTTAAATTCAATTTTTGATGTGCTATTTACGGTTTGCGAAATATAGAAACGAAGAAAATGCTGGATAAAAATCGTGTATTTTGGAGTTTGTGTTGGTGTATAGGCGCTTATAAGTTCATTGGTGGCCGGAAGAAACCCCATTGAAAATGATTCTGCAGGATCCTGCAGAATATGCAGAAATTTGTCTGCAGAGCATCTGCAGGATCCTGCAGAAAAAGTACCGATTTTCTGCAGGAAATTTTCTACAAATCATGTGGAAAAATTTCTGCAGAAAAAATTCTTCACATTCTGCAGGATCCTGCAGGAAATTAAGCTGGTTTAAATAGTAAAATTTTTGCAGAAAATTTTCCACACATCTTGCGGAAAATTTTCTACAAAATTTTTACTAGTTTAACCAGCTTAGTTTTCTTCAGGATCCTGCAGAATGTGAAGAATTTTTTCTGCAAATATTTTTTCCGCATGGTTTGTGGAAAATTTTCTTCAAACTTTCTACTATGTACAATGTCATGTAGTAATATTCTACAATAATTTGTCAAATCTGAAAAGCAGTCACTTAATTATTTTAGTTATAAAATTAGGTAAAAAGTACACATACAAATTAAAATAAAAGCATACCAAATGTTCGCAACCTGCAGTAATTAATTGACTTCCCATTTCATTCTCAAAAACATATTCACAATTAAAATTTCAAATCTTTAGAATGTGCGTAATACATAATTACCCCAATGAAAATTTTCTGCAGAATACCTGCAGAAAAATATCCTTTTTTGAAAGATATTTTCTGCAGAATCATTTTCAATGGGTGATTCTGTAGAAAATTTTCATGCAGAATATTTTTCCATGGACGATTCTGCAGAAAATTTTCTGCAAATTAAATTTTTTTATTAATTGCTTACGTGCGAAATATTTTCTGCAAGAAATTTTTCTGCAGAATATATTTCAATGGGTCATTCTGCAGAAAAATTTCTTGCAGAAAATATTTCGCATGAAATGTTCACAAGCGAAAAATTTTCTGCAAAAAATTTTTTTTTAGAATACGAGGCTTATCCATAAAGTAAGAGTTGTAGATTTTTCAATTTTTTATAAAAATTGTATTAAAAAAAAAATTGCAGGGGTTTGTAAATAAATATATTACTTATTTTTCCACGTAGTCACTTTTCCGGCTTATACAGGTTTTGAACCTTGGAACAAGCTTTTTGATTCCCTCGTCAAAGAATTTTTCCGCCGCCTCCTTCTTCCACTGCAGGACTGCTTCTTTTCCCTCCTCATCCGTTGAAAAATTTTTTCCACTCATGTAACCCTTTAGGGAGGTGAAGAGGTGATAGTCTGAAGGCGCCAAGTCTGGAGAATATGCAGGGTGGTTCAAAATATCCCCTTTGAACGAGTCCAAAAGTGCCATGGTGGCTAATGCTGTGTGTGGACGAGCATTATCATGCAGCAAACAGATTCCCTTCTTTAACATCCCTCTTCGTTTGTTTTGAATAGCTCTTTTGAGTTTTTTTAGGGTTGCACAATATCGCGCTGCATTAATTGTCTCCCCTTGAGGCAGAAAATCAATCAAAATTATTCCTTTTCGATCCCAAAACACAGTTGCCATGATTTTTTTGCTTGATATTGAAGTTTTGAATTTTTTGGCTGCTGGGGAACCGGTGTGACGCCACTGTGATGACTGCCTTTTTGTCTCAGGGGTGTAGTGTGCCACCCAAGTTTCATCACCAGTCACAATTGAATTTAAAAAATCCTCACCTTCCAATTCATATCAGAGAAGAAACTCATGAGCACTGGCAACCCGATTCACTTTATGCTGCTCCGTCAGTTGTTTGGGGACCCACCTTGCACATAATTTTCGAAATCCCAGCGTTTTTGTAATGGTTTGGTGTAACAAACTTCTGCAGAGTTGCGGAAATCTCACAGAAATTTCAGTCACTGTTGATCGGCGGTCTTCCCGGACAACTTTGTCAATGTTTTGCAGCAACTCATCGGTCAAAATGGATGGTCTTCCACTTTTTTTTTCATCATGGACATTTGTTCTGCCTTCCTTAAAGTCGCGACACCACTTAAACACATTTGTTTGGTTAATAACACCTTGGCCATAAACAGTTTTAATCCGTGAAAAAATTTGAATTGGTGTTTTCTTTTCTGCAAGAAGAAATCGGATGACTGCTCGCACCTCACACTTGGCGGGATTTTTTATTTCCATTTTTTACACAAACACACACCAAAAAGAGAGATTTTGTGCTACCAAGGTTGGCTAGGGGTCGTTGTGTTCAGGAAACCCCCCTCTAAAACATAGTGTTGACAACTTTTGAAAAATAAATTCTCCCGCCCCGAGAGGGCAGCACAACTCTTTCTTTATGGATACGCCTCATATATTGCAATGGGTGATTCTGCAGAATCACCCATTCACACACCCTTCCAATGTCTTGGATATGCCTGTTGACCCTAATAAACCTACATAATTATTGTTTATGCCGTCAAGTATCTTACGGTGAAATGATTGACTGCGACAATCCAGATGTAATTTTTTTTTCAGTTATTATTTTATAATTTAATGAAACCAAGTTTAACAAACTAATTTCATTTTTTTTAGTGTCCAATAGAGTGGTTTCATTTTGCTTGCATTGGATTAATGAGTAAGCCCAAAGGAAAGTAGTATTGTCCGAAATGTAGCCCTGAGAAGAAGAAGAAATAAAGTTAAAAATTTATTTATATTTTTAGTTTTAAAAAAATATCTTTGATTTAATAAGGATTTGTTG
>JAQGAZ010003654.1:0-10955 GCA_034692225.1 Polydesmus complanatus
TGATTGGTCGAAAACGCCTCCCACACTAAATCCCTGCTCTCTGATTGGTTGGTGCCACAATTCTATACACTACTTTTTAAGTCGTTTTTTTTTTTTTTTTTGTTGTTGTTAAATTGTTTTTAATAATATTTTGTAAAATGAATGTTTATTATTTTTTACTTGAGAAAAAGCTCAGCAAAAGTTTTCTGAATATCGTTAGACGTAGGTCTCGCGAAAAAGAGTGCACTTTTGTGTTTTTTTTTAGAACTTTAAGCGGTAAAAAGTCTAAATGACAATCTTTAACCCAGGTGCTTTTTCGCAGACTCTTTGCAGCGTTTCTCTTGAATTGAGATGTATTTTGAATGGAAGATGATGGAATGAAACCATGCGGAATATTACTTACAGTCATTTGTCATCTGACCTTTTATTCCCATTCAATTACTACAGATGCAAGTGTCCCAGCCGATTTTATTGGTCGGTTCTATCGATTGGCCACTCGCTTTATAAAAAAAAATGTATAGAGATTGAACTTATCGAAAGAAAAAAAACTCGTTTATTTTTTATTTTTATTTCTTTATATGGGGGTTTCTGAAGAGTTCTTAAAACCTTGGCAATAATAGCAATGTAATGTATCCGCTTCTTTTACCTTTATAGCTCACTTGAATCTTACAAACAGATTTAGTTGTATTATGACATCTGTCACTCGTTTCTCTACAAATGGAAAGTAAAAGCTATTTTTTAAACAAAATATTTACTCAACTTTCAAGAAAAAAAAATCTCCGAAATGTTGAATCAAAACACTTCAAATTGCTGACGAAAAGATTAAGATGTACCGGTAGTTATTTATTCATAGCACTGAATGCGTTTTTTTTTTTGAATGCATGTGTAGGTTTTATGTATTAATTAAAAGAGATATTTTTTATATTAATTTAATTGACTGCTTTTTAAAAGCAATTAGAGAGCATTATTTATTAGGCATGAAGAGATTTTTTGGCATTACCAAAAATTAAATTAGCTATACCAATAAATAAGCAGAATCAGAGCTGGGTTTAAATGAGAAAGGAGAGCAGGAGTACTGTACTATAATCTCATGCTGCATTTTTTGGATATAACAGGCAGAGTGATTTAGCACCTGAGACAGAGACGCCTCTCTACCAAATCAATTCTAATAAATACTTAATGAATTACCTTGCTTAATGCACTGTATATGAAAATTTATTTGACTCAATTAATCAGTATAAAATAAGGTTTTATTGCGTAATTAGAAAGTATTTATTGCGTAAATAGAAAGTATTTATTGTAATTTAAGCGATGAATTTATAAAATCTAGTGGGAACATATTATACATATTAAAAGACAGTAGTACAGTATATATTTCTATCCGTTGTTTTTTTTTTTTTTTTTTGATGCGTTGTTTTTATTGCAAAAGTTATTAACAGTTGCTAAGCAATTCCATTTTAAGGAAAGAGTTAAAATTAAATTCCTAATAAATACCGGTATTTTTTTTTTAATAAAAGAAAAGAATGTGACGGAAAATTTAATTGAATAGGCTTATTCCATAAGTTGATTGCATTTTCTGATTTTCGAAATCAGTCAATAATTCCTATTCATCTTTTGGTCATGGATACACTATGGCCGGAATAATTCATTTGTACGGTATTGTATTTGTTCCGAAATGAACGCAGCGTGCGATCAGTAATATGAGTTTTCTATTATTTAATTTCCCACTACAGTATTTACTTTATTAATACCTATTTGCCTGCTTGTCTTAAAGCGGGAATTAATTATAAATGATGAATCAACGACCATTGATATATTGTGCCAGTCATCAAAGCAATAGTAATAATTGCAATTTACTATGTGACTGTATTTGCACCTTTATTTATTTTATAATACCGTACTGTAATTGTGAAGATTCATGGTAACTGAAACGTAACTTTTAAGCTCATATTGTGAACTTATTGACTGCGGTTAAAAATAATTTAATTTTAAGGCTTTCTTCATTTTATTTAATAATCATGCAGATGTTATAAAATTATGTATACAGTATCATAAACGCTTAAAATAAAAATAAAATAAAATGTTAAAAATTGCTTTACTAATGAACTCCAGGGAAATTAGGTATCTTGCGGCTGCTTCATTCAGCCCCCTACACCTCTACTCCTACGGAAGCTAGCGGTGGACCTCGGCATTCCATCTCATTTGCATTATAATCCCAAGCGGTATAAGAGGTGCTATGTCTAATCTGTTTCGAGTCCAGCGCTTAAATTAATTCTAAGTGACATCCATCTCTGTCATTACTCCCGCCCCAATCATTAATGATTTACCCACTCATTAATACATACAGTATTCAGTTACGTAGGATGCATGCATCCCCCACACACACGCCGTCGGCGCGCAGCTTAGATGTAACTAACGTCACTCAATGCAAAATGCAAATCTAAATTTAATACTTTCGCGTGCTAAATTTAGGATTTGCCAATTAATTGGAGGACGTAAGTCACTTCGATGATTTAGCGCACGTGCCCGGTTGAAGTCAGGCGCGCGCGGTAGGTAGTGGTTCGTTATAACGTAGGTAATGAACGGACGATCTAGGGAAACTTCGAAAAGCGTTCATAATACGCGCACAACTTACGTGCTCGTTACTCTGGAGGAGAAAAGCCTGAAAACACACACACACACAAAAATCTTTAGCAAATACTGTACAGTCCTTACTTAATTTCTACCCTTTTATCGTCTAATTAGTTTGTTTTTTTACTTATTTATAGCGAATCTGGTTGCTCGAAGAATGACGTAATCACCTCCATGTTGAGCTACATCGTAGACACTCACAGTCACCTGAACCAGACTATTCGTTTCCGGGTTACGGATCAGACGGAAAGTGCCATTATTTACGTGGCTGTAAGTTTCTGTTTTTTAATATCAATTCCAATAAGCAAAGATATAAATTTAAAAATGGTGCCATTTTGAAAGAGAAACTCGTATGGTGATTTCTGAAAAAAAGAATTTTTTTATGCTTCAAAAAATATTGCCGAAAAAACTTTATGCGATTCTCTATAAAACAGTAAAGTATATAAGTTTTTAGCATTTTTAGTTTAGAAAAAGTTTACGCGGAAGTTGTATGGTAACTTCTCAGACACCCTGCATCGGTATATTATAATACTGTGTAGAAATCAAGGGCATCGAAGCACCGTAATGCAATTTAATTGCAAATTAATACTGCATAATTAATTTTTGCCTACTTGTTACTCTTTGCTCAAAATATTGCAAAGGCATTTTTATTGATTTTGAGGGAAACTTGAAAGTTTTACGTTGCGTAAAACGCGTATCAAAAAAAGCTTTTAGAACTAGGGTATTTTTTGAAGTAATAATAGCCCCCCCCCCCCCCCTCTCCCCGTATCAGAAAGTGAAATTCAATAAAGTTTGTTATTAGACAGTAAATAAGTGCTGATAGGTGTATTAAAATGTCACCGGTGACGCAACGCTCGATCTATCCAATACTTCCTAACTTAAGATAATTCGTATTGCAAATCCTTTTTCTTCTTTTTTTTTTTTTTTCTCCAAGGCGACGACGTGATGGTACTCGAAAAAAGCGTATGCGCATGCGCTTAATTCGATTACACAACAAAGCACTTTTTTTTTCTAAGCTGGAATCCTCGAGGGAGAAAACTTTTTTTTGCTTTTCTCCTCACAAACATAGTGTCGTGGAAGCTTACTTTTATAATATTTTATTTATTTTATGCATAAAAACATCGAATGGGACTACTAATTAAATTATTAAAACGCTAACATTGAAATTTAGAAACTACCGGTATTCAATTTTTTTTTATGCAAATTGATTTTGTAGTTTGTTAAGGAATTGCACTGGAAAATAACTGCGTACCCATTGCGTTATTAATAAATTCTCTTTTTAAGTGTGTGCAAATGCATAATTAATGAAAGAGTTAACTAAACATTAATAATTATATTCTCGCGTTAAAGCTCTAAACTCTCGTAAACATCTCATCACTTTTAAAATGTCTGCATTTTTTACTTTAAATAAACTGTCATTTAATTTATTCCAGGCGAATATAAGCTTTCGATTTTTATCAATTTATGCTTTTAAGGTTTGGATAAACTAATATATGCGATGAATATTAGACTGATATTTTTTTTATGGCATTCGAGCGAAAAATGAAATTTGGCAAACACGTACCGTACTCAAAAAAAAAATATCTTTTAAAAAATAAGAATAATAAAAATGTTCATTTTAAATGTCATTAAATAGAAACCTTATTTTTTTTTTTTTTACACACATATAATTATACAAATTGGTTTTGGAATTTAAAAAAGGGGTAATAAATGGGATTTTTATATTTAAACTAATTTTAAGAACAAGATCAAAACTTTAAAGTGGTTTGTGTGTTTTTCAAAATGGTTTGATAATTTTTTAAACGCAAAAATATAATAATAATAATTATTAATTTATTTGCTTATTACTTTAATCTGTTTTTCGCATAATAATTACAGTTACACAATGCACCAAAATGAGATTTTAAATACATGTACGACTGCATTGAATTTTGTCGAATTGATTTAAAAGCTTAAGATGTCAGAAAATCCTCTTAATATTACGATTTTGTATTTATTCATTTAGAAACTACACTAAATTGTTAATAGTCTTTATTCGTAAATTTAAACTAAGATCGGATTTCCAAATGCGCTACCGGTATAATATTATTTAGATAGGCTACATACAGAAGTTTATAAGTACTATAGATTATAAAATATGGGGGGAAATGTAAGAATTATTGAATAAATACGAGACCCGAAAGCCAACGTATCATACAGGCATGGAACAAATTTCGCCAAGATTTGATAATTATTCTACATGTACATGTTTACTAGATCCAAGGTGGGTAGCACCGAAAAAAAAGGCAAATATTAAAATCAAGAAGAACTTAGATTTCATTTTTTACGTCAGCTTTCTCAATTTGCCTTGAATATTTACTTTTGCTTCGAATATTTATATTTACTTTGCTTTACTAGTACAGTGCAGTGTCAAATTTCATTTAAAAAAAATTGATTACCGGTATATTTATTTTTATTTAAAAAAAAAAAAAATTCAATCAGTTTCTTTCTAAACTTCTGAATTAAAAGCAAAGTTAAGTTAACGAATTTTTTAATTCTGCTCAAGTTGTTTTCCTTCCTCCCTAAGGTGTTCTTCGTGATTATAAAAATCGTTTTTCAATTCAGCTAATTAGCTCAAATTGTAAAGTTGACGTTAGTTTTTTTTTTTTTTGGAAAAAAATAAATAAATGTCAAGGAAATAGGTAAAAAAAAAAATAAATAAACTTAAAACGAAACGTATTTGCAGCGAACTGTTTACATTGAAAAGTCTAACATGATCGAATCTCAAAACTGACATTTCTAAACATCTAGCCTACGTTGTATACTGTATGCATTACTACAAGCTCCCGCAAGTTAAAAATATCCGCTACAGTATTGAATACATATAATAAATTTGAATAATTTAAAAAGATAAGCAACATTTTTTTTTTTTTTTTTTGATAAAAGACAGCGACTTCTCTCCCTCTTCTTTGCTTACGGTAGGCTACATGTAAGCTACATACTGTAAATAAAATTACAATATGGTTTTAGAATTTATTATTTCATTTAAAATTCAACGCACAGTAAAACCTTGGTATAGCGAACTTTAAAAAAAATTATATACGAACATTTATTATTGCAAGAAAAAAATTTTAACTTATTTAAAAATTGGGCAAAAAATTTCATTATACCGAGTTGCTAAATTGAAAATATCACGAAAGTGACAGAGTTTACACGAAAATTTATTATAAAAATAAGTAAAAAAGAATTCGTTGTACTGAGTATTTTGTACCGTACAGTTGTTCGTTGTGCCGACTGTTGCTGTGGATTTTTTTTTTTTGTGTATGAAAAACATTCTGTAGTTTAGACTGAATAAGCATTGGCATTCAATTATTAAACAAAATTTATGGATGTAGAAAAAAAAAAAAACTTCATCCGATTTAGTAGTAATTCCTGCGCATGCCCAGTCAAAAACTAAACTTTTCTGGGTTCATTTGCGTTTATTGTTAAGTCGGAATTGATTCCATTCTTTAAATCGGAATTTATTTGGGGAAGGAAGAGATATTCCAAAGTAAAAAAAAAAAAAAACCGATCGAAAGCAATTGTCGCCGCTGATGCTGCGGTTATAAATATTTATGAAAATAACAAAACTCTTCCGACATCTTTTTTTACTTTATTTAGCAGATCGACATGCGCATTTAAATTTTTAAAATACACGTACCGGTAGTTGCGCACTTTTTTTTTCAACAGCGAGCATCGTTCTGCAACAAACAAGCTCATTAAAAAAACTGATTTAGAAGCATCGATTGAAAAGTTATAAAAAAATTAATAGTTTTTGTTCATTTTTTAAGAAATAAATTAATGCTATAGAAAAATAAGAAAGCATGTGCTATTTTATAATAACCCATTAAGCCGATTAAGAAACGCCATCTGATGTGTCACAGAACGTTTTATAGAATAATTCTTACACGCTTCACCGAATTAGAGCCTCTTTTTATTATATCAATTAAGATGCATTCAATGCCTTTTTTTAAAAGGTTGCTATTTTTTTAAGTGTATTTTTTTACCTTATTCTTTTTAAAAATTAAAAATTCAAAAATTTAAAAATTCTTGAAAAAACTTTTACGGGTATTATTTTTAATTTTTGCATAATTTACATATAAAATAGTTATCTATACGGCAATAGTCCAGTATATTTATTTTAAATTTTTCATATAAATTTTATTAACATTTTGTCGTAGCACTGATTTTTATTGGTAAATTTAAGGGTTTTTATTTTTATCAATATAAAGAATGATGTGACATGTTGTAGGTTTATTCCGTATGATACTGTACATGTATTTGCTTTCTATTGTTTTCCTCATAATCCGACACCTGCCTGCTCCATAAATCGCCGGATTAGCGGAGTTCTACTTTATATACTGTATTTTTAATAGTGCCATATCGCGATTTATTTCAGTATATCAGAAACAGTTACGACAGCGAGTGGGCGCTGCATATTATTTGTCAATTCGCGTTTTATGCGTTTATTGGCGAGTGTAAATGGCAAGGCTGTCATAAACGCAAAAGCCAAAAACAAAGATAATATCGCAAATAAATAAATTTGTGTTTATTACGCGGCTTATATCTCGCGAATTGCATAATAAACACGTGATTATTATAATTTTTCTCTCTTTCTCGTTAAAGGTGGTGGTGGTGTTTTACGCGGCAATTATTATTTTGCTTTTGGGCACCAGCCGTCGAAGGCCCTTTCGAAGTCGGCCGTCGACTAAAAGCGGCGACGACGACGTTCAAGAACCACAACCGAAACAACCCACCGTCGCAGTTTACATCCGAGATGATAACCGGACCGAGGTGCAGGTACAAACTACCTTGGAAAACGAAGAACAGACTCTGTCCAACGATCCAGCGTTTGTGGATACCATTTGAACTCAATGAAACTTTTCCCATTTTGCCATTTTAATTCAATGTGGGCGAAATTTCTGATAAAGATTATGTTTGGCCACGATTATTTATAAAAATTTGGTAAATTTGCAGTCTTTAATTAATTTGATTATAAATTACATTGAATAAATAAATACAGTAAAGCCTCGGTATAGTAAAATTTGGAAAATATGGTATATTTAGGCTAAAAATTAATTTTGTCAAAACGGAAATGCCAAAACTTTGCAATGACGTAAATAAACTAAAATAGGCCTATAAATTATTAAGACTAAATATTTTTGTGGTAAAATCAAATATTGACTACAGTAATTATTGTTAAACCGGCTTTGAATATGGAAATTTACCCAAATTTCTAAACGTTTAACCGAGATTTGATAAAGAAATTGCGTTGTATTGAGAATTTTCTACTGTATTTATTTATCACAAAATCATATTTATCTAGCATTTTTGTAAAGCATTACCGGTATAAAATTATTAATCACCTGGGTGTTTATTAATAATAAATTAAATGTCAATTGGTATTCAATTACTTTTTCTGTATAGTTTATGTAAATATAAATTTAATTAAGTAAAAATTGATATTTTCTTGGTAATCTCAACAAATTTTTATGAAATTCATATCAACAAAATAACGCGAAATTTGGGAAGGATAACGATGTTTGTTTTATAGAAAATTAATTTTTTTTTAAATAATTAATTTAACGTATTTGGCATGTAACTTAGCGTAGAAGTCTCACAAGGACTGAATTATTATTGCATTTAAGAAAAAAAAAAAAATATATATTCACATTTTATTATATTAACTCGTGTTAAAATGTACAAAAAGATTATTTGTATTAAAATAATTTAAAATTGATTTTTGATGATTTGGTCCTATTATTTATGAAACCCCCGTTGTGCAACTTAATACAGGGTGTTCCACGAGAAATACTCACTTCTCGCCCTATATTCTATTTCTTTAATGTAAATAAGGCTCCCGAAACCCTGAAAAATACCGTAAACTGTACTGTATATATATTTACAACAGGTTATTTTATTATGGTGCACGTTTTGACATCTTTTTGAAATGATGACTGTAAAAAATAATGTGGTCTGTAATTTTTTTTTAAAAAAAATTTGGGTCTGTTATGTCTTAAAAATAAACAACAACATCAAAAACACCCACAAAAATAATTCTATCTAGGCTACGACCATACTACGACGTCATCCTTTTGAATGCGTCACAGCCTTTTGAAATCGTCATCGGCAATATCTGTTCGACGCATGCGTATATACGCTAATAAATCGGAATGCGTAGGTTACCTCTTATAAAAGTTTTGTTAATGAACTTTGGGAGCCGCGGTTTTTTGATCTCTGATATTTTTCGTTAATTTTTTACGACGCATTTTGATTTCGTATCATTTTACTTTTTCTTTCGGTCACGCGATTTGACCTGGGTATATAATAATCATTAACTTTCAGTCACACGATGGATCAGAAACTTTTGGAAAAGGTAAAAACTAACTTACGAGCGGTGGTACAGTCATCGGCGGAATGCATTCTCGTGCACCAAGTCGCCTACCAATACAAGCAGATAATGGGCGAAGACTTACCCTTCCGCAGACTAGGCTTTTCTAGTGCTCGAGACTTAATCGAAAGAATAAACGACGCGGTTTATATTCAACGAGAACAATCGGGCGATGTTGTGTTAAACGTGCCGGATCATGCGTCAAGTCACATTGACGATTTCATTCGGAGCCAAAAAGTTACCCAACCCAAACCATCTCGCAGCGGTTATCGTCCGAGAAAGTTGCTTCGGAAACAGATACAACCTGGTTTAGCGCCTATTCAATTACCGAAACTCATCAATTATAACGTAAGAAATAATTTTTTTAAATGTTATAGCAAGAAGTTTAATAGATTATTATTTTATTGTTGTAGAGACCAGAGCCGAGTTTAACGGATCATTCGAGAAATGTTAAAATTTCGCAGAATTATTGTCTTAGGTCGCCATTGATACAAAATCCTTCGTCGTTGTTGTCAAAACCTTCGCCTTTGTTGCCAAATCCTTCGCCGTTAATGCGAAATTCCTCGCCGTTAAAGCAAAGTTATTATCAGAATAATAATAATAATAGTGGCGCGGCGGTATTGAGCGAGACGTTGAAACAACGTGTTGCCGAAATTTGTGAAAGATTTCGTAACGGAATTACGTTTTTAAATTTGCAAGCGACGTACGAGAGAATGTTTAATGAACGATTGCTTCTGAGTAACTACGGATTCTTAAATTTTATCGATTTCATCAAAGCGATGCCTAACGTGGTTCATATCGAAAAAATTGGAAAAGATTGGATGATCTTTCCAGGCACGAAGCCCGTTACTCTACAATACAACGAAATTTCTAGTAGTTCTACTAATCAATCTGTTATACAATCGAGTTTACTCTTAGACAAAGTTACGAATAATAATTTTGAAAACGACGATTATGAAAGTAAAACCGAGTTATCATTTTCAAACGGTAGGTGATTTTTATTATTTTTGATTTTTATCGTATCGTTAAATCGTGTTTTTATTTTTTTAGTATCTGTGTGGAACGATTCCGAACGTTGCGAAGAAAGAAATAACCGTTGGACTGATGTAATTGATTTTTCGGGGAAGATGAAAGTTTGTATTTTAAAGTATGATTAATATTTAAATTTTTATCAGGTTCAAAGTTCAAAAGCGGATACAGAAGACATTTTTTCTTGGGACAGTAGAAACGAATCTTCCGTGGTAAATGTTTGCAGGCGAAGAATAAATTATCGTCACATAAATGATTTTTTTAATCGTCTTAATTTTATAGGCTCGACATCCGACCCCGGAGCAAATTCGTTTAAACCAACGAAGAAATGAATGGCTCCAGGTAAAGCTTTTAATTTTTAACGATGATTTTCACCGATATTTTTTTTAATATCTTGACTCTTTAATTAGTCTCGAAATGCGCTTTCTACTAAATCAAAATCTTCTCGTTTGCATTCAGAAGTCAAACCGGCGATGGAAAAGGTACCGTATTCTTATTTTAAAAAATTATTTGGTTGAAACTCCGTAATTATCGTTTTTATAGACGATTAATCAATATCCCGATGGATTGCCCATGCACGAGTTGTTGAAAGCTTATCAAATGAGCACAGGACAAACACGAACGTTAGCAGAGTTTGGTTATGTTCACATTCTGGAATTAGTCAATGAATTTTCTGACATAATGCACGTCGGGGAAAAAGCTGATAACGTGGATATACTTTTTCCTGGACCTGCCGGTATTCGACGACGCAGGGAAACTTATATAGGTAAGAAGTCGATAAATGATTTTTTATAGGGTATATGAAAAAAAAAATTGCAAGCGCATTCTCTCCCCCGTGCAATGTTCTTACTTTAAAATTTCTAAAGCTTCTCCGGAACCCGAAAAGAGAGGACAAGAAAATTTGAAC
>JAQGAZ010003655.1:0-10939 GCA_034692225.1 Polydesmus complanatus
GCCTCTTTTACAAAGCCAATTCGCGGCTCCTTTGAACTCTATTAAGGTTCCTTAAGAATCTTATAAACAGATCTTATTTTTATTATTGTTTATGCTTACATCTGTTTACCTCTTCATTATTGTTTGCTAGATCGATACTCCTAAGTAATCGATACTTAAATAATAATCGATCTTAAATCGATACTTAAGCAAAATCGATCTTAAATCGATACATAAATAAAATCGATACTAAATTCGATTCTTTGATAATAATCGATAATTTTCGATACTTTAAAAATCCTGGCTATTGTTAATCTTAAATTTATATGATTATTTTGTCTCACAGTTTAAAATAGTAAAACTTAGTCAATGCAATCAGCTTTGCGGAATGGTTGAGTTCTTTTAAGCCAATTACTTGTAATTTAAATTTTAACTTTATTTAAATCTGACTGGTTGCATCACTAATTAAAAACGACCACAAAAACACAACGCAACCCTTTGCAATCAGTCTCTAATTTTATTAAGCACTTCCTGCTAGTTATATAATAATAATTATTATTATTATTTTATTAATTTAATTTTGCCCTCCTTGTTAACTTGCTTTTCTCTCTTATAAGCCCTGGTCATTTGAATTTCATTGTCTTGCATGTAACAGTTGCTAGATGGCGTGCCAATAGAGCATTAATACTCTCAGGTTGTGGTGATAAATAATAGATAATTTCTTAATTTAATTATGCTATTAAGTTTGCCAGTGATTAAAAACATGTAAATGAAGATTTCTTGGATTAGATGTGAGTAATTTCTAAGTAAAAGTAGCCTTTTTTGGTGGTGGAAACTTCAATTGCATTATCGGCGATTAAGCCTAACATAGCGTTGGTTGTGTTTGATGGGGAGAAAGAAGCGTGCGGCGAGAAATAGCCGCCAGAATGAGTTCAGTGCCAAATTATTAGAAAGCATAGTGGAAAGTACCTCTACACCAGTTCATAATAGGAAGATAGGGGTTGAGGGTTTAAAGTGCGAGATTAGCAAATGTTCTAAATTGTCACCTTTGGATTGTGAAATTGATCAAACAGGCAAGTGTCGCAAGCTTCGAAAAGAAAGAAAAGTGGTGGGTAATGAGTTGGGCAAGCGTGAGCAAAAGAGATCAATAGATAGAGGTGAGTTTTTGGGAAATTTGTCAAAGGAGGATGATACAGTGGAAGAAGATAAATTTAAAGTTAATTCTAATTCACATTCACCGATAAATTGGGGAAATATGCCTACTGACAAGGATATAGATATTATAGATGTTTCAGATATCCGCAGCATGTTCAAGGTTGTGTTAAAAGGTATAGTGTCCCTGAGTGAAAAAATGAGAATGGCAGAAGATAGAAATTTAACAGTGGCAGCAGAGATGAAGAAGCTCAAAATGGAAATTGATGAGATTAAGGAGCAACAGAAAATTGGTAATGAAGTAGTTATCCAAATAAGCGAAGAACAAAAACTGCTGAGGGAGACAGTTGGCGTACTACAAAATCGTATTGATCATATAGGAAATGAAGGTAAGCGAAAAAATTTGATAAGAAGAATGCCAAAGACAGGTGAAAATAAAGTTTCCGATACAGTAAAGAAAATTAGGCAATTTCTGTACGACGAATTTCAAGTAGAGATAGAGCCAACAGACATTGTGCGGTTGGGGAAACCGGGGGAAATGGCCTAGACCTATTTTAGTTATATTTCCAAATAGAGCTATTAGAGACAAAATTATGAAGGAGAAGCATAAGCTGCAATGGTCGCGGGAATTCTGTAATATTTTCATTGAAGTGGATTACTCCTTGAGTACTCGGATTAAACACAAAAGGTTGAGAGAAGAGGCAAAGGACAGAAAGCAAGCAGGTGAACAGGTACGAACAAGGCGCCGTAAGCAGCATACCAACATTAGTAGCAGCAACGTTAGCCTGGACTCAGGTAGAGGATCCGTGGATGAAGGAGAATTGCAGACAGTGAATCCAAGTCAACACATAACTCAAAGACATGGTAGAGACAAAGGTAGAAAGTATATCGGGTGGCGCAAAAAAAGTGGGACCCCCCCCCCCCCTGTTATTTTTGTCATTGTAAAAAAAATTGTAAAAACTTTAAAAAGAATAATATTATAAAAACCACGATAGGAAGTTAATGAAATAGTGACGTCAAAGGTTTAGCTAGTAAGTAAAGAAAATTTTACAATTTTAAATTCGTCAAAAATATAATTTGGTTATATTGCAAGTTTTCAAGAGGGGTCCCACTTTTTTAGCGCCACCCGATATAAATGGTAATGATACGGTTACTCATTCCAGTGTAAAATTGAGCAGTTGTAATAAGGATTAAACTAATGGTTCACAAGGTCTGCAGGAGTTTGAATTGTTTGACAGAGGCATTAATTCTTCGAATTCTACGAGTCCAGCTGTGGACATTCGATTGCACTCACGGGTTCGCGATACGATTGGGAAGCTTTTAAAAGCCGCTTTTCTCTTAAAAACGACATCAAAGATCGGTTAATTTCTTGCTGGGTAGTCAACAAGACAAGAATGTGATACATGTACTTAACTCGTGTGTTCAAAAACAAATTTCGGTAGCTGTAGTTAGAATTTCGGACATAAGGAGTGGCGACTCGATTCAAATGGAGGGGAGGAAATTGGACTGAATACCGACTTCGATTTTTGATTTTCTGTTTCATTAATAATTACTCATTTATTTGTTATCTGATAGATACTAAGTGTAGTGTAAAATACCTGAGAGATTGTGTATTATAATTTTGGAATTGGTTACCTGAATAAACTATTATTATTATTATCATTATTAGTATTTTTTTTTTATTGAAATTATGTCACCCGACTGGGTAGATAAAGAATAAAACATGGCGACATCTACTACAACCTCTTAGAGAGATCATAGCAAATTCACAAATGCAGCACTTAAATTGGTTCATTTTTTTATTTGTAAAGGTCTAGTTATAATATGAATGTACAAAGCACTCCACGCTTTTTTTTATATCAAAATTGTTTTTTGTTAATCAGTTTATTCTAAATCGGTGTATTTAAAAAAATTATTTTCTACTTTTTAGTGCATTAAAAGCGTACCGGTATTTTTTTAGTTTTTAAAATTTTTTTTTTTTTAACCAAATTTTATTAAAAAATTCAAATGGTTATTAAAATTTAGGCTTAAAATTAAAACTGAAATTTTCTCGTTGTTTTCTTTCCGATGTTATGTTATTGTATGTCGGATTTCATTCTTTTTCTTTATTGCCGTAGACCAAAACCAATAATCTTATGAAAAGACTGGTTATCGAACCAGGTGATATGGTTGATGTCACATATTCATTAGTAAAAAATTTAAACTATTAATCGAGATTAACCATTAGTAAATTATATTATTTAGACAGAAAAAAAGAGACTTTCTTTTCCTTACACATCTGAATGCATTGATGAAAATACTAAGTACACCTAAACCACGCTTAACGCGGTTCCTGCATAACGCGTTTTCGATTTAATGCAGTCTACAAATTGTAGCTACCTTTGCTTAACGCTTGCAGGGATTTTGTATAACACGGTCTTAAAATTTTCAGTTTTCAAAAACGATGTCAACTAACGCCCTCTTTTGAGCAATGAATGAAAAAAAACCCGCAACTTTTAATGGGAGAAAATTCTTTAGCGTTAAGGCAATTTGTGGATCATTATTAGATGTTGTTTTGGATTGTTTATTGATTATACATTTAATTGTTATCGATTTTTGTGTTTAAAAATAATACCTTCACGCTTCAGATATTTTTCCCGGGTAAGTTTCATTCATAATTAATAAAATATTTGCATTTTAAAACATGTATGAACTGTACATCGTTTATAGTATAATGGCATCTACAACGCTGAAGTTAAAAAGAAAATTCATTTCTCTTGAAGAAAGAGTTAAAATCCTGGATCGATTAAAAAATGGAGAAAATCAAGGAGTTGTTGCAAAGACTTTAAATTTAAATGAATCAACAATTCGAACGACTAAACAGAATGAAGAAAAAATTAGAGAGTGTCATTGCTGGATCATCATTAGTTTGTGCAAAGCATGTTGCTCGGGTCCGTGATGTTCGGGTATGATGAAAAAATATGATGAAAAAATGGAGAAATCTCTTGTTATTTGGATAGAACATTGCACTCAAAAAAGAATCCCTTTAGATGGAAGTGTTATTAAACAAAAAGCTCTCAAAATTTATAAACATTTAAAAGAACTTGACCAAAAGCCTTCAGACAATCAGCTTGGATTTTGTGCCAGTAACGGTTAGTTTGAAAATTTTAAAAAGCGGTTTTCTTTGTACAGTCTTCAACTCAAAGGAGAATCAGCATCTGCAGATGTAGAAGCTGCTCAAAAATACCCAGAAGAACTTGTTAAAATTATTGAAGAAGGTGGTTATAATACAGACCAGGTGTTCAACGCTGATGAGACTGGGTTATTTTGGAAAAAAATGCCGAGGCGCACATATATTTCAAAAAATGAAAAGTCAGCTCCTGGATTTAAAGTTTCCAAAGAAAGAATTACTCTACTGTTTTGCAGTAATGCATTGGGTGATTGTATGTTAAAACCAATGTTCATTAACAGATCTTTAAATCCACGCTGTTTGAAAGGACTTAACAAATCTTCATTACCAGTTTTTTGGCAAGCCAACCAAAAAGCTTGGGTAACAGCCAGCATGTTTGAAAACTGGTTTTTGAAGTGTTTTGCACCAGAAGTTGAAACATACACAAAGAAGAAAAATATTGACTTTAAAATTTTATTAATTTTAGACAATGCACCAGGCCACTCAAAAACATTGTGCCATCCAAACATTAAAATAATTTTTTTGCCACCTAATACTACATCAGTAATTCAACCACTTGACCAAGGAATAATATCAACAATTAAGTGCTATTATATTCGTAGAACATTTCAATTCATTTTAGAAAAATTGGAATCTGATTCAAACAACTTACTGTCGAAAGCATGGAAAGAATTTTCAATATTAAATTGTGTTGAAATTGTTTCTCAATCTGTTAAAGAATTAAAACCCTCTACATTGAATGCTTATTGGAAAAAAATTTGGCCACAAGCTGTTTTTGGACAAAATTTTGTATCTCCAGTAGATGCCATGCTAACCGAAATAGTAGAAGTTGCGCACATTTTTGGTGGAGAGGGCTTTTGTGATATGGTTAAAGGTGAAATTAGTGAATTAATTGATAGAGAAACCGATATAAATGAAGAGGAACTGGTGCAATTAATAGATGGCAACGAACCAAATGCAAATGCCACAGAACAATTTGTCGAAAATAATAAAATTATTAAAGAATTTACCTTTAAGAAATTAGCTGATAAAATGAACTTGGCAGACAAGTTAAAACATTATTTTACTGAAAATGACCCATTAACAGAGCGCTCAGGAAAATTCATGAAACAAATGGATTGTTGTTTAGCCCCATATTGTGAACTTAACAAAAGATTGAAGCTCAGTGGTAAGCAAACTCTTATTACCAATTTTTTAAAAGCTAAGCCAGTTGAAGATTGCTGTGATATTTTGAGTGATGAGGACTTCTAGTCAAGAAAAATCATCTTTACAGTGCTATATTTAAGCTATAATGATTAAAATGCTAGTCTAAATTGTTAGAAAAATGTATTTACTTTGAAATGTTGGTTTTTATATACCGGTAAATTAAAAAAAAAAATTTTGGAACGCAACCCTATTTTTCGTATTTAACATTAGTCTCGTAAAACGCGATTTTATTTAACACGGTGTTTTTCAGGAACCTAACCTCCGCGTTATACAAGGTTTAAGTGTATTCGAAATGGCCTAAAGAAGTATTTGACTTTTTATGTCTGTTTAATTATTTGTACACATTTACTGTATGTAAATTTTGAGTATGATTTAATTGCAAAAGCGTCAGAACAAAAACTTTCTGATATTAATTATGACCTGTACCCATTAAAAAATAATGGCAAACAATAAAAGCATTATATTAATGAAACAATAAAAAAAATAGTAAAAAAAAATCAAACAATTAATTATATTGTAATAACAATATAAAAACAAAGATTAAAATTCGGTATTGTATACAGTATTTAGTATCATACTGCATGGTTCTGTCTATCTAACATGGCGACATGTTTACAAAACGAGATCTAAAGTAACAAAATAATAATAATGCTATTTTGACAATATGTGACCAATCATAATATACTCCTACTTAAACTAGGAAATCACTAAAACTGCAATGTTACTCGTAAAACCAAAACAATTCATCATCTTAGAGATAAAAATAAATTTAATTTTAAAATTAAATGGGGTAAAATAGTTGAATTATAACTAAGAGCATAATGTTTAAGAAAAACATGTGTAAAAAAATGCTTTTAACCAAAATAATAAAACTAAACATGTATTAAATGACTATAAAGTCAACAAATTATTATTAAATTTTTCCAATAATTCTTACCACTTATTTGGGTAGTTAAAACATGAAATTAGATAACAAAAATTCATAAAAATTTAACTAGAAGATGAGAATAACGAAAACATTTATATTATTAATAGGAAAAATATTGTTCAAATTTTTAAAAATTAAAATCATAATAAATGCTAACATAGTTTTCCATTTGAAAAAAAATAATTTTAAATAAAGATAAAATAATAATGATTTATTAAAATAAAATTTTACATAAAAATAATAGTTTAATAGCTACAACGTTGGCTACGTCAAAGATTTCAAAAAATAATAAAATTAAAAAATAAGTAGGCTTAAAAAAAACAGTAAAACATCAATCGAGTACTCAAATAAACCATCAACACGCTCACTATTGTATTTTTTTCTGTTTCCATTCTGTTATATTCAATATCAGCTGCTGCTGCGCCACTAACTACAGTTAATATTAAATAACATTGAGATGTAATTAAAATATTTTATTTTAAAACAACTTTTATTAAGTTATTGAGTGTGGCTGATAAAGGGTTTTTTTTAAAAAAACCCTTTGTTTCAGAAAAGTTCCCTTTTTAAAACAGCTTAAGCGCATGTTGCTCATGCCTCACTGGGCGCGAAACTAAATGCACCTACCATTAGGTGTTTCCTTAAGTGAATTCAGTTGTGCTCGGTTAACAAGTGCAAGAAAATTCATCAAAAATTATTTAGTTTACAATTTTAAAAGAGCCCTATTAGACTGAGCAGAAGCAATGTAGGTAAACCTTTTTAATTAGATGTCTAATAAAATAACCTCAAATACCTTTTATACCGCCACTCAATCAATTAATTAATTCTTAACGTTAAGAATAACTACTTTGAAATAGGCGGGCATTAACTAATAATTAAAATAAACACGAAGACATTTTGGTTTTTATTTTTTTAAGATTTGCTCATTTATTTTGCAGTTTACAACAGTATTTAAACTAACTCATAGTTTCATGCTTTATAAGCCTCCTCCGACATTGCCCAAAAACGATACCATGACATGGAGGATGGAGATCATGAGGCTAAAAATGGGACCTAGGAAGGCTAAATCCGCCACCACGAGCTTCCAGCTCAATCCCTACTCTAAGCCCTACTGCCTTCCCAGATGGCTTTTAAGCAAACACTACGGCCTAAGACACAACAACAACAAACGACAATAGCCTCACTCGCTTACAAAATATTTTAAACCTTAGCTGAAAATCATAACCCAAGTAATTTTAATAATCATCCAACTTCCCTCCCCCCTCCAATATGCATAAATATTATTGTTTTACATGTATTATAATTCTTGATAATTCAAAATTGATCAAAATTAATGCTGACCACATCGATGAAAATAGTTTGAAAATTGAAGAAAATGCGAAAAAGTCGAAGGTTGTTGCTCGAAAGCAAATGCGGAAATTTCCACTCTAGTTGAGCAGAATTTGAAGAAAATCAAAGAACTTTTCAAAAGCTTTCAACAGAATTCCGGAAAAATTCATAAAAATGCTAAAAAAGAGAATTCGTGGAAAAGTGTAAAAAGGTTAATAATTTAAGTCTATAAATCCAAAAAAAATTTCAAATTTATTCAAGAAAATTCCTGGAAAATCAGGGAAAATCCAACAAAATTTAGGAAAAATCGATTCCAATAGCAAACATATTCACACCAATTCTTTAGAGATGAAAACGGTTCTGGATAAGCAAAAACAAAGTTCCAAGCAAATCGACGAGAATTCCAGAATTAGCCGAGAAAATTTGAAAAAAATTGACAAAAACTGTGAAAAATTGAAAAAAAATGCGGAGAATATTCTTAATTTCAACCAGGAAATACAAAACAATTTGCTGAAAATTCCAAAGAAATTAAAACACATTTTCAGAAATTTCAAAAACTTTCTAAAAACATCAAAGGAATCGCCAAAAATGTCGAGAAAAACGGCGCTAAAACCAACGTCAAAAAATTACTAGAAAACTACTTCAAACAAATTAAAAATCGCCAAAAGAGATATTCAAATTGAGAAAAATACCCAGAAAATTAACTCAAACCAGCAGAAAATCGCAGAAAATGAAAATAAAATCAACAAAAATACTAAAAATGTAGATGAAAATACCAAGAATGTTAAAGATACTAAAATCAACGATTTAGTCAGCTCTAGCGACAAAATTGACAGAAAAAAAGAAGAATACAAGAAGACTATTAATAAAATAATAAAAAAACATCAATAAAGCGGAAGTGACGCCATCAGAAGCAACGCCAACTAATGTAACTATAATCATTTTAATTTAATACCGGTACTCACATTACTGTACTTAACTTACATTAATATTTACAAGTTAAACCAGTTTTACTTAAGTGTTATTTACAAGTAAAGCTGGTTTAGAGCATTATTTATAAGTTTAGTTAGTTTTTTAGTATAATTTTTTTCATCCTATTAACATGTTCCATACAAATGTAATTAAAAGACCCGTCTTTAACAGGTAAAACTGCCAGTTAAATTTTTGCAAAAACATAATAATACTCATTAGTCAACTCAACCTGGCAGTTGAAATCAAAATAATGTACACAGAAAACAATAATTACGCCTGGGTTAACAGTCCTTTCTTTTTCAATGTCTTTTATATTATTCTCCGTAAATTATTAGTGTTAAGCAATGCATTTCTAATAATATTTTTAAGGTTGGTGCAACTTTAGATATGCTGATATCTATGATTGAACCATACTGAAAGCGCGGTATCAGTTATCACGAATCACTTATCACGTCAATTTTTTTTTTGTAATAAAAAAAAACAAAACTACGCTTATAATTTCATGTAAATAACAAATTTAATTAATTTTATTAAAAATGACAAATACCGGTAATCTGATTAATCAAAAAATAACAAATTAATTCGTAAACAATTTTAGAAATTTAATAATTTAATTTGGAATTACATGTGCCATGTCCAGCTTTATTTCATAATTGAATAAAACTGGAAGTTTTTTTTATGATCAGGATTCTCATCTAAGCTTAAATAAAACAGAGAAACTAGAGTAGTTATTTTTCATTGTTTTACTACAACATAATATATTTTTTTTGTTTTACTGGTACATTTAAAATAAACATTTTTTTTATTTATTTATTTATACTGTATACCTGTACCGGTACTTAATTTTTTTGATGCAACTACTTTTAATAATTTTTAATAAAATTAATTTAATTCTGTATATACTTTTTATTGTTTTGTTTATACAAATTTACCACTTTAATTATTTTCATGATTTATTTCAATAGTTAATTTAAAGAGCACATTTGAACATGTGACAGGAAGGTAAAAGTAACATGACAACTGCACCTTAAAAATCGGTTCATGTTTCAAATATTTTCAACCAATGGAAGCGCTTCTTCTTTGTGTAGGTAGTGTGACCCAAATTTACAACAACGTTTTTGTTTTTTACCATATATATTTACTTAACATTTAAGCTTATTTTTCTAAACATTTTTAGTACCTAAACGACAGCCCAAATGACACCCCTTGCACAACAACCTACTCCAACTCTTGTTTTTTTTTACCAGTTATTTTAGTTTTTTTTAAATTTTTTCATCAATTTTTTTATTGATTCTTTTTTATCATTTTTTTAATTTCTTCACATTTCTTTATCAATTTTTTTTTTTAGTTTTTTTTTTATCAACTTTTTAACAAATTTTTTTACATTTTTTTAAAATTTATTTATAAATTAATTTCCATAAATTTTTTTTTGTTAAAACTAGAAAAGTAGTACAGTATTTCTTTAAAAAATATTTTATGTTAAGTGAACTAACATTTAAAAAAAAATAAAATTTTTAATGGAAACTAATTTATTTTTTTTTAGTCAAGAAAATATTGAAGGAACCAACATCATACAACTTATACAGGACTTTGGTTACAAAATAAAATTATAATGAGGTTACTATATAAATTTTTATAATAATTAATTAATTGATTTTTTTTATTGCAGAAAAAAACAATCGATACTCTTCAGGGCTGTTAATTAAAGAGCAATCATTTGGTTCACACCAAATAAATTACTTTTTCCAGAAACTCAGTGACTAGTCATTTAAATCAATGTCTGTTGACTGGGTTTACTGAATTAAATGATTCATATACTCATCTGTAGGCCATGCATAATAATTATATACATATTTATTTATAACTACAAATTAAATGCATGACACAAAATGAATTATTGTATACTGCATAACATACAGCTGCGCGCCAAAATAATGGAATATTTGCAAAAGCAGTTTTCATTTTCCCCATTTAACTTTTTTGACTGCCTGCATTTTTACTCCAGCATTTTTGGGAAAATTTCATGGCAATATGATTGCCATAACATATAGGAATATGTTGCGTCATAAAAAAAATTTTTGCCAATTTTTTTTTTACCAGAAGAAGGTTTATTTTTCAGCATGTCAATATTTTTTTGTTTGTTTACTTTTTGTTTTTTTGAGTTTATTTAAAAACCGCTCATTCAAATTAGTTCAAATTTTGGGATG
>JAQGAZ010003656.1:0-10938 GCA_034692225.1 Polydesmus complanatus
AATATTGTACGGTTCCCTTGGCCAACGTAGCGATCGCCTATTGCTCGCTACCTCTTGACCGAACAACCCGTTACACCATTAATATAAAATATTAACTACACTACTGTATATCCATAAAAAACGCCCAATTGAATTACAGCAGTATAAATCCTTTTAATAATTAAATTATTTCAATACCACATGGAAAAACTTTACTTTAAGGCCTTTTTTTTAACATCTAATTGTTCCATTCCGGGTCTAAAATGTACTCTACCGGCTCAACACAAGCATTATACCCACTCAATATGCCTGGCTGCATTGACTCCAGCTTGATCGAAATTGTCCTTGATTCTTGCATTATCCATATTTTTGTCTTGTAAATAATTTCTTGCATCACACCCCATATTTTGTATTCTACCTAATTCAAATATAGGATATTGAAAAAGTGCGCCAACGTATGATATGAGACGAATTAGAACCACCTGGAATCAATGCAGCGCGTATGTTCGAGCCGCTAACTCAATTATTGGTTAAAAAAAACCTTTCGTCATTAAACTGTTAAAATGCTTGCCATAGTTCAAAAATTATACAATAAAAAATTTAATGCGTAGTACAGAATAATAAAGTTCACTAAATAAAAAAAAAATAGTTTTTAAAACATTTTCAAGTAAATTGCGCATCCGGTAGAAGTGCAATCGATAGAACTGCGATAGAGTAACAACATGTCATTTTTTTTATTATTATTATTTTTTTAAAAAAATATATTGATCGGGGTTTTTCCTCATTATTAAACAAAAAAAATATGGCATTGCGGTAAGTGAATTGAAGCCCTTCAACAATCTGGAAAAAATCTAAATCTTACACGCATCTGTATCAGGGAGAGAATCCATAAAAAAAAAGAATTGAAGGAGAGAGAGAAGCTGAAGCCCAAGGAGATGATTTATATATTCTTTTATTTTTTTGTGCTTTTTCGAATAAAATTCAACCGAATACAAACGTTTATACAGATCAATTCGAATGCGATGAATGATGTAGTGTTCCATCCGCCTAAATCTAACTCCAGCATCACCCACACACACCCTCCCTCACCAAAACAAAAAAAAAATGCAGTATACACATAAACCATAAATCCGATTGTAAATAAGAATTTATTTCAAAATGAACCTAAAAACAATGCGGATAATAAAACAGAATGAAAGACGCGGCACATCCAAAACTGAGAGCCAAACAATAAAATAAAAAAAAAAAAACCTTCAAACCGATTTTAAAGAGAAAAAAAAAACCATCGGTAAGTTTATGTCAAAGATTTACATTTAATAAGTAAACAAAAACAAGAAAAATTTTAATGGCTTTTATACGCAATTTGTACACGACTGTAATCTACATTTTTTTCATGAAGGTTTATTTATTATTTTTTTTTGTTTGTTTGTTTGTTTTGTTATTGAAAAGCACGAATCTTAAATATTGCTTTCTTTACATGTACAATAAGAATAAAAAAAAAACATAAGCTTAATAAAAATAAATAAAAAATTTATACAGTTTGCCATATATGACTAATGAAGCGTACTTTTTTTATCTTATAATGATGCGCCATTCCAAAGAACTCAAAAATTCAATAAATGAGAAAAATTAATTTATTGATCGGTAAAAAAAAATAAGTCGTTTTATTAAAACTTTCTAACAAAAACAACGTCATCATTATTTTTTTTTTTAATTAAATGTGATAAACATTAAAACTGGCTTTTAAAAGAGTCAAATCTCGTTAAAAACTGTAAAAATTGGATTAAAATAAGAAAATATTTGTATGTACAGTACTGTACACATTTCGATTTAATATGTTTTAAATTTTAAATGTTTATTTTGTTTTTAGATTTAAAAGTAATAAAATAAACATAGGCCTCGGTTTGCACCTTTGAAAGCGGCATCTTTACTCAATTATCTTTAATTACCGCCCTGAATCACGGATTTTCAAAGTGGCATCTCTACGCTGTACTCAACACCACTTTTAGTAACTTTTAATAATTTATAAAACCTATCTTTTATACGCAAAAAAATTTGTCAATAAAATTTAACAAATGAGAACATTTTATAAAAAAATTTTGTAAACGCGAACATTTCCAAGGAAAATATTGCAACAAAATACATTTTGCTCGGTATTACCCTTTTGACTGTGTACATGACTGTCACCCAACAATGTACGAAATAATATATCTATAACCTAACTCTATGTAATATTTATTGATTTTTATTGTATATTTTTTTCTTTTTTAGAAATAAATCCGTTATGAAAAGCTCAGTAGAGAGTGGACACTTTTTGATTTCGAAACAAAACCTAACCTAGTATTAGGAATTTGGTTGCGGATAACCGGAAGCATATTTTATTTAAAAAAGGTTGAAGAAGCTGTTTGCCCGAATTGAAACGACCTTTCTCTCTATACATAACTGCGAGTTTATATGGTTTTCAAGCTCCCACGAGTTTTATTGTTGTAACCTCCAAGGAAATCGAGAGAAGTAGACTTGAAATGGCCAGATAAGTGCAAGAACACTCAAAGATCAATCTCTTAGATAGCAATAAACTATATAACTTACTGCTTTTATTTCGCTTTCTTACCGAAGAGACGCGAAGAAAGAAAAAATAAAAAAAAAAAACATAGGCGTAAAACTCCAGTTAATTTTCTCAACATACTTTATCGTTTGAATGAAATTGATGGACATAAAATCAAGGTTTGGTGTCAAATTTGAAAAAAAGAAAAAAAAAAGCCTTCAATCTGATAAGGGGGGGGGGGGGGAACTTTTTAGAGTGCGGCATTAAAAATAATAAAAAAAATACAAATTGCTAAAACTTTTTTTTGAAAATAATTATAATGTAAGCGTAACGAATTTCGAAAATAAAGGTTATTTAATCAAGTCTACGCAAATAGAAACCACATCGTATTACGTTTCAATATTTGTCATATTTAATCATTTTTATAAAATTAAAACAAAAATAAAAAGCAATCTCCAATTTCCGTAATATAATCATATTATGCCTAATAATTAAACAAAAACCGTACTACTGTACATTACAGACAGTATGTTAGAAAACACAATTTACTCTGCTTTTATGGAAGTAATTCTTTAGTTAAGATAGTTGATATCCAGTATAAAAAAAAAGCTTTTTAACAAAACATTCCAAAGGAACGAATAAAATAAATAAACAATAGTTTAAAAATAAAATCAATTCTGCTGTTCTTCAGGAAATGTGAATCATGTTATAGTCAAACTTCACAAACAATATTAATTTAATTCAATCTTTTTTGTTCTGTTTAAAAAACAAAAATATCTTACGAAGAATTATTTATTTAGAATAGGAAAGAAATTAGAATCACAATAGGTGCATTCCTTAAATAATAATCTTGATATTAAAGTAAAAATTTGATAATGAGTTTGCAATTTGTTTGAGTGTAAAAATGGCAAATTAATAGTTGATTGAAACTTTAATTCCTACAGTATAAAATTATTTAGTTCAATCCTATAAAACTGCTCGCAATATTATTTCTGATTAAATGCCACTACTCAACCCTCATTAAATCTCACTTTTTAAAAAATTCTCGCAAAATTTGAGAATGCTTCTACTAGATTATCCTATCCAAGGTGGATGTCAACTCGATCCGAGAAAAAAAACACACGTTAAAATCAAATGGCCTTTTGATTTCATTTCTTACGTCTGCTTTCTAATTTTCGCCTTGACTTACTGAATATGTGGACTGCATAAACATATAAAAAGTACCGTATAATCAACCGATTTTAAAAAATTCTTTAGTTAGTAAAAAGTCGTCAAAATTCCTATTTGAAACAATAAAAGTCAAAGTGATTCGAATTGGCTCTATCTCCGCCACAGGGAGAACACCAAACCTTGAGTTACCTATTAAATCAGCCTATAAATAAAGACGATACCGAGATGCACTTTTTTTTCTTTCTTGGTTTCATACTCTTTCTCAGAGATATATTTCACCGCGCAACAAAGTAGACTTAAATTATGTGTTTGGGTTTAAGCAAAGAGTTATGTGGTTTAAGTCTACTCTTTCTCGCCTATTAGACTACAGTATTAGCGGTGTTTTTTTTCTCTCTCTCTCTCTTTCGTCCGTCATTTTCCAGTACAGTAGTGTGGAAAAGTACGATGGAGATAAACAAACATCGATTGGCGTTGCTCAATCAAAGAGCAACTGCCAAAATGACTCCGCGCATTCATTCCTGCACCTGGGAATTCGCTTTTTTTCCCTTTACCAACACGGGTGATAGGTAGGTCGCGGCATTTGCGCGAGACTTTTACGTCACTCCTGGCAATTGTACTTCCATAAATGTTGAAAGATTAACGGTAAAAGAAAGCAAAAAAAAATAAATAAATCTAGTTCGCCCGAATTACGCACCAAAAGGCATAATACAGCAGAAAATATTCTCTTCTAATTTAATTGAACAGTACACTACTATATTAGATTTTTTAAAAATAAAGTCTCAAAAAAGGTGCTGCGAGAATGACGTAAACAAACATTTAATCAGAATTGGGGCGACTTATACTACAAACTTGTAAGGAATGAAAATAATTGTGTCAAATGCGCATTTAAAAAACATATACAGTACCGTACAAGTATACAAAAAGCTTTTCAAGAATGAGTTAAAGATGCAATAATTTCATATTGATTTTTGAATTTTTCGATGTACCGGTAATCGATATAACGGACTTGCAGAAAAAAATCAGATAAGTCAATTTTTGCTAATTTTGGTCTTGTTAATTTTTTTTTTTTTAAATCTATAAAGTATTAACTCAAAAAGTAAAATTATTGTTAACTCGTTAAATTTAGTTGTATCAATATTTCAGCCAAAAATTTGCTTTAATTTATATTATTTTGATCAATAATCTCAATTTTTTTTTAAAAAAAAACCTTAAATCGATTCTTTTACTAGGTTTCATTCTCTTCAGTTAAAATCAAAACTTTAACCGAATGAAACAAAACCGTTTTACTATTTTATTTTTTCACAAAAAAAAAAAAAATCAAAATTAGATTTTAAACAGCAATTTGTCCGAGACAAAATTACGTTCGAAACGGAACAAATTGCGCTGCTAATATTTTATGTGTCGAATCCCCAGCTCATATTAGGTTCCCCAGAGTTCTTCACAATAACGTGACTGAACATCATCCGTAATGCGCGTCGAAATTGAATAAATTGTAACGTCAAATCCATAAATAAAAATAAAAAAAACTCATCTTTCTTTTATTTCGGCTCAAAACGCCTTTCAATAAAATAATCTACAATATTCGAAATGCGATGAGCTGATTGAAATTTTGATTAGAATCAGCTGTAGAAGAGCGAACTACGGCTAGGGGGAATTTTTTTTTTTTTTTTCTCCTTCCCATCCCACAGGCAAAAATACTTCATCATGTGTGGTGCGGGAAAAGAATGTGACGTATACGGTATAGGCAGTGTATATAAATGGATTTGGAGATGACAAATAACCCGCGCTCAAAACGAGTGTAGCTGTTAGTGTAGGATTGTAAAGCCAATCGAATAACGAGGTGTACCTTGAAAAAGTACATTTTCCGAGAGGGAAAATAAATCAACTCTCTCTTCAACCCCTCCCCCCCCTTCCCCACCCCCCCTCGAGTATGAATAAACTTTATGCGAACCGTATCGCGTTTCGTTTCACATTTTAAACGGAAACAGATTGAGACGTTACACATACTCATACAGTACAGAAACTTTTACTGTCATTTTTTTTTTTTTTAATTTACTTAAATTTTTTTTTTTTTTTTTTGTTATTTTGAAAAAAATTTTTAATTAATTTTAACGTGCCAAAAAACATTCGACAAAATTTATGTAAATCTATTTATAGATGTTTATCTAATTAACTCTTCACTATAGATGTGTACCTAATTAACTCGTTACTATAATTGATGTGAATCTAATTAACTCGTTACCAGGTAATACCTATATAAATTTAAAAACCAGCTAATTAATACTGAACCTTAAAATCATTTTCACGTATTTTAAGACTAAAGAAGACCAAAAAAGACCCTACCGGGTACTCTTAGAAGACATGCCAAAAACGTATTTCTCTCAATTAGATACCAACCATTTTTGTGCATAAGTTTAAAAGATTATTTTATTTTGGTATGAGAACAACCAGTTAGCTTTCAAACTACAGACAACAAAGTTTCGTCATAAAGGATAAATATGATCCCCTTTAATTAACTCCTAGGGTCCCCTAAAATTGTGCACCGAAGAAGACAATTGCATTATTTTATTCCGGCAAAATAAGAAATACTAATAACAACGCAATTAATTAATTTTAATTGATAGCAGAAATGGCATTTTGTTGTATCGAGACTGGAACCACTTTACCCCGAGCAAACTCTGAGAGAATCGATTACTCTCCCATACACACACACGCGTACAGTATCAGGGCCTGGCAGTATTATATCTATTTGTTTTTATATTAATTAGCCTTAAAAACACCATTGGGATACAATGGCCCCAAAGAAAACTTTTAACTATAAGTTACTACTCCTATTATATTAGAGAGCAGATAATTTCAATAGTAATCTGAAAAACAACCTCTAGCTATAATAATAATAATAACAACAAGCGCTGCTGCCACAGCGAGTTTAATTTCTTAGCGTGTAGCATCTCGATTTCAATTTCGATTTCATCTGCTAATGCGCGTTTAAAGATGAACGTTACCGCAGCAAACGTCACGATTATACTAACTCGTAACTTTTTATTACGGCGCTCACGAACGGAGGTCGATTTGAGAGGGGACGAGAAAGAAAAGAGAAGAAAAGAAAAAAAAAATTAAAAATGCTAATGAAAACCCCCTTAAAAACGGAATTAATTTCGTTAGAGAATAAAGAAGAGAGATGAAAATTTGTTGTAAGCCCAAGTGTATTTTTCATAATACGAGTACAAATTAAATAGGAAAGAAAAGGATGCCGCACGTACCGTAAATGAAGAAACGGACGCGTAAGTCAGGGTTGCGAATTCAATTTGATACTCCGCTAATTAATATTAAATTCGCAGTTAACTCGTTTTATCCCGGCGTAATGCGACATTAAAAGCTATTAATAACTTACGGTGAAATACGTGTCAATTTTTTTTTTCTATCTTCAACTGAATCTTGTAAGCTTAACAGTTTTTAATCAATAGAAAATAGGAAAATAGAAAAAGGAAACCTGGATAAATGGAAATAAATGTTGGGAACACAATGTTAAAATATCTGTAAACCGGAAAACCTACTTAAATAGGAAACAGAAAACGGAATAAAAAATGGTAGGTTGAAGTGGCAAAAAAAAATAAATAAATAAATAAATAAAGCCACATTTTTTACATTTCTTAGTTGTACTCGTACACACTACTGTACTTTAATTCAATTTTTTTACAACCTTAAAATAAAGTTTAAAAAATAATAATACAGTATATTCGTGGGCACCACACCAATCCGTTTTACAGATTTACTGTAATAAACTCATCAAAATATTAAACAAAATAATTATTAGAAAATAATAATTTTGATTGAAAATAATTTTCGTTAAATGATATTATAATGCACATTACATTGTAAACAAAAACCCTTTTTCATTATTTTCTGTAAAACTTAAATTATTCACAAAATAATTTAGTTTCAAATATAAATATCTGATAATAGTACATTTATTTTTTTGAAAAAAAAAAAAATCAAATTGCTTAAAAAATACTTGACATCGTAAAAAATATTTGATGGTTTAAAGTTTGGGTATTCGCCAAAATCAGACCTAATTCGGTGTACAGTAATCGAATTTCAGTAATCGAATAAGCATCAAAGTTTAAATTCCGTCGATAAAATTGCATCATTTAAGCTGCCAATATTTTATAACCCATTAAAGCTATTAAATGGCCTTTATTGAGTTTTCCCTTTATATCTAAAAACTATTCTTATTCATAATTCTAAATAATTTACCTTTAACTTTTTTCAAAAAATTAACAGCGACTCGTATTTAATTTTGGCGTGTATTAATTATGCGTGTTAAAAAAAAACCGTAAATAAATTCCATCTTATAAATTAAGTAGGTCCATAAACATTTTATTTGAAAAAATAAATAAATATGTAAATTAAAGCAAAAAAATATATATACATTTGATGGAATTCTCAATGTAAAAGTCTGCTATTTTTTTAAAAGTACTTTTAAAATTGTTATTAAAAAACAAAAAAAACCTAAAAAATCTTAAATAAAATTACTGATTAGACGAATCCTGTTTTCGAAATGTTTCGACTCGATAGCGAGCGCAAAAAATTTCTTTCCAACGCGCATTGACGTTACACTCAATTCTCCCGCTGAGCAGTCTTCGCGCACTTTAGATAAAGACGTATCGATTTTACTCAGTTGATACAAACAACAATAACATGAGCACGTCAAAAGCAAAAATAAAATATATATATACGGTATAAAAAAAAAAGAAAGAAACTCACTAGAAAACTGTCAAAAACAGCTCACAACACTAAAGGGGTGGCGCTATTAATAAGAGGACCAAAATAATGGCCTTGACAACCAGTTAAGTTATCGCTTTCGATGATCGCCATTTTCCATTTAATCTCTCTCTCTCTTTTTTTTTTACTTCATTCTACAAAATTGTGGACAGTTATTTCAACATTTCCTTGATCATTTTTTCTACACAACGGTGGCAAAAGAAGCACTAAGATTGGGCGCAGAAAGGGAAGGGAGGGAAGAGGGTGGGATGGACGAAAAGAGTTCACAATAATAATTTTTCTTTGGAGTGAAATCGAGATAAAGAGTGTCGTGAATGAGACGAGAGAAAACTTAATAAATATTTCCTTCGGTCCCTAATCATAATGTGAGCTCAAACCCTGCTAACGAAATGTAGAACCAACAAAAAAAAAATAGAAAGAAAGAAAGAAAGAAAAAAAAAATCGCCGTCATTTCATCTTCTCCAGGCTACTCGAGAAACCCACCCAAGACGTAGATACGTGATGTTTGGGGGCAAAATATGATAAGCAATCGATGCTGACGATAAAAGATGAGGAGGAAAGCAGTTTATGAGATGAGGAAGCTGGTTGGAGAGAGATTCGGCAATCAGTTTGTAATTCTTCGACAGGAAAAACAACTTCTTCGGTGTTGTTATCGTACTTTAAAGAGATATTTCCGGTAGAAATTCAACAAATAAAAAATAAATTTTTTTAAAAAAATAAAATAAAATAAACTTATGAAATTGCGTTTTCAACCAGATATTTCTAACAGGTTTAAATATGCAGACAAAAATAAAAAATAAAATGAATCGCAGTTTTTTATCTGTAAATTCGTACATGTAAAAATGTTTGTATTTCTAAACATAATAAAATTATGGTTTTTAATCATTCATTTTGATGATGCGACAATACGGAAGCTCCTTCCTATTAAAGGTTGAAGTTCGAATAGTGAACACAAAATTATAATGAAATAAACAGTTCTAATGAATTACCATAATATCCAACGTCTACTGCGTTAATGTTATTGAATGTCATCACTGTCATAAATCGTAATAAAAATCTATATCATTATTAATACGATTACAGTACCTATATACTGTAACTGTATTGATAACCACCGCGAAGGCAGTGCTCGCTGCACATCTTATCCAAAGTAAAAAAAAAAATTAATTAAAATGCAAATTTTTTTAATGAATATTCCAATTAAATTTGTGTATTCTTTTTCTTTAATATTTTTCTTTAACAAAATTTTTCTTTTCATACCCGGTACATAATTTTATTTACCGGCATTTGAAAATATTTTTTCAGTGTTTTTAAATCATTCTCCAACTTTTTTTTTCTTCTGCCATTTTTCGATTGGTAAAGATGTTTCATTTTTCTTTTCCTACTTTGATTTATTTTACAATTTCTTATTTGAAATTTTTTTTTTTCTTAATTTGGTTTTCGCATACGGACATTATTTTAACCCCCATACGACGACACTAGCTAAACTAGTCACACCCAAACCTCACATTTTGTCATAAGATAAGTTCCTCAAAAAACGCCAATCAAAGCCAAATGACGCAAAGTGAACAACAGTTTCTCATAGAAAACCATGTAAATAAGGGTCAATACATTAACGTGCCAATAATTAATTATTTATTTGTCGTCTTAAACAAATGTAATAATAAAAAAATTGAATATACATTTTCTACCATTATATTTCGTTTTCCTATTCAATAAATTCCAGTTATGTTAGTAATAACCTTTAAAAAATTTGATTTAAAAATGATATTAATGTCGAGTGCTTTATTTTTATGGTTTTCTAAAGCATTATAAAAAAACATTTACGTTTTATCGTCATTTTTTTATATATATAGAAATGCCGCATGTTATGAAGGAAATATAACTTCCTTAAGCTGTTCGTTATTTAAAATGTAAATATTCTTCTGGAAGTTGTTTTTATCGCGCGATCTTATTATTATTTTTACGGAGTACGTTTTAATCATTTCTACCGTTCCGCGCTTTATTTGCACCTTAATTATTTGCAACTTTACGTTTCACCCAATTTGAACACTGCTCTAAAATTCATCGATAAAAAAAAAACTTCTTTTTTAAGTACATATTTTTTCAGCCGATATCAACTTCAACAATAAAAAAAAAATAAACATATTTTTAAATGAAATGCAAAAACAAACATTAAAAGATGTGTTATTAATTATTGCAGTTCCATTTATTTTTTTAATGTCGGCATTAAAAATATGATTAAAATAATAGTGATTAAAATAATTCACTCAAAACCGCCGCCTTCAAACGGGAATAATAATTTCCACCGAATACATTCCCATCCACTTTCTCTCGTTCATAAGAAAATAAATTCGACGTAAGTCTCAATAATTCCTTTCGGTCGGACGCCAGAGGGCGCTCAACCAGACACCATGTTCTCTCTGGTGGGCTCTGTTTTTTCGAGGATTTTTATTAAT
>JAQGAZ010003657.1:0-10924 GCA_034692225.1 Polydesmus complanatus
AATTTTAGATGATGAGTTACTATGTTAGCAAAATATTCCTCCATGTACCCGGAATGACTGGATTTTTCTTTGCTGGGCTTGGATGTTCATTTTGGTTGACATCATAAGGTTGACAATATAACAATTTTTAACATTATAATAAGTTACATATTTGTAATTTGTTGTTGTGGTTTCAGCACATACTCTAGCATTCTAAACTCATTGGCTGCTGTTTTTATTGATGGTATTTTCCATCCTCTGTTTCCAAAATTAAATAATAAACAAATCATCAAGGTTTCAAAAGTTACTGGTAAATTTGAAACATTTACATTATATGCTGCCTATTTGCATTGTTTATATTTTTAACAATTGAAAAATACAGTGGTACTATTTGGATTGCTGACCATTGGTGGAGTGCAACTAGCTACAAGTTTTCCGACTATGATGCAGGTTTTGATTTAATAAAAATTTTAGTTATAAATGTGCCATAATAATTACAGTATATATGCAATTATAGGCTTATCTTTCATTATATAACATTACTGCTGGACCAATTTTATTTATATTCATAATTGGAGTTTTCTGTCCTCAAGCAAATTCCAAAGTAAAAATACCAAAAAAAAAATAATAATTAAATGTTGAAGCAGTTTTTTTATGACATTTTTTTCTGTTAAAGTTGATTTTTTATAGTTTTATGATAACTTTGGATATTATGATTTGGATAATTACTGGGGCCATGCTCATTCCAATTCCATCATTCACTAAACCTATCTCCACAGAGGCATGTCCACACTTGATTAATGGAACTTATCTCTGTCAACATCTTTACCACAATTTAACTACACGACAATCATCTTCTACAGTGTGAGATATTCTTGGCCTAAACAAATTAACTATTAATACAAAAAAAATGTAAATGATTAAATTTATTAATTTCTTCTTCCTTAGAGCATCCTATTTTCCAGTGTCTTCCTTATCCTACCAATGGTACCCTTGTTTTGGCTTTCTATCCATTTTGTTTTTATTTATATTATTCAATTTACTATTTAGTAAGTTTGTAAAAGAATTTTCTTAAGGATAAACTTTATTTATTTATGGTATATTAAAGGTCATATATCACCACTAGTATCGTCAGTTAATCATTCACTAATACCTGACATAGTAAAAAGATGGCACTTGAAATTAAATCCAAGATGGAGACGGGTTCTATTATGTGATGTTTATCATAGACAAGGCCTAGAAATTGAACTTGAATTCACATTAAAATCAAGCTTTGTCAACTAATATTTTTTAATGGGATATAAACCATTAGGCCTACTACTAATCAAAATTAAATTTTTTTACTTGGAAATTAATCTTGATAGGTGAAAGGCTTTTGTCATTTGTATTGTCTTGGTCCAGTGAACAACAGATTTGTGTAGATGTAACACAGTGAAAAATGAATATTACTGAAAAAAAAGTTGTAAATTTTTGCCCTTAATTTGAAGGAGTAGCATTCTTGATGTTCGTCCTAGAAAAAACCTTATACTGGTAATAAATAAATTGTTGCACATTTAGTCTTTTTCAACTTTAATGCAATAACTCTACAAATCACTTGTAAGAATGTTGTCGATCAGAGAGGGCCACTCGAAAGGATTAAAGATTGACATAAATGACATTGTCATTATTTTGTTTTTATTATTAAATATTATCTCTAAGAATCAATAATAAAAAGCTAACAATGAGCTCAATTTTCAACATAATTATGCAAGGACTAATAAATTCAAAAACTACAGTAATTTAAATTCTCTCGCCAATTTCGAAAATTTTCAACAAAATGATAAATAAATTTACAATCCCGGTATGACGTTCAAGGACGTTTGTTTTGTAGTTTGTGAGTTGCCCTCACAATGCGACAACACTACCGGTAGGTCTGTTCGTTTGCTGTAATTATTAGCATTTTTTCCATAAATGCGTTCATTTGCTCAAATGCATTCGCTGCCATCGAGTTCGTTAGCATAATGCATTAGCTAATGCATTATTTTCCACAAATTCACAATTATTATTACAGTTGTCTTAGGGATTTTTAAAAAATATCGATATTTTTTACCAATATTTTAAAAAATAACAAATTTTTACTTTTTTTTTTGCGCAAAACAAATTTTTTTTGACGATTTTTTTAAAAAATTGTGTGTATTCGCCTTTGACTCTGTGAGTGTTCTTTTGAGATGGAACCCTACACTCGAGAATGCACTTACATATTTGAGGGAGCTTTCATGCATGTCACGCCATGTGCAGATGATCATTTCTACTGGTTTCCATCAGCCATTTATTTACAAGTGCTAGTGATGTTTGAATTTTAACGTCAAAAAGGTGTTTACCGGTACTAAAACATTTGTAGGTTTTTGATCGTTAATTAGTTTTTATTAAGTGCTCCTAGTTTATTTTTCTTGAATTAATTTCGTATTCTCTAAAGGTTTTGTTGTCCAATATCATAAGAGGTAAAAATAAGACAAGTAATGATGTGCGGATTGCGGTAGTCTATACTTTTATCAAATGTAAAGTTTTTAATATTAAATTTTGTTTTAATTGATTCAATGTCACAAATTTTGATTTTTTTTTTACATTGGTTCATTAAATGGCGGATTAATACGAAAACGGTGAACGCAATATTGCCCCTTTACTCAGCAACGGGACAAGTTTGAGTAAAACATAGTTCTACAGTACTTGAAAACATGAAATTAATTATTCAATGTGGAAATTTATCATCATTAATGGTAATACACATTAGTTTGACATTATTATAGATTTATTTTTTACTATAACCCATAAAATATAATACTGATGAATATGCTGAAGTTAACCCTCCATTGGACTTCATCTACTCGAAACTTTGGGTGCCTGAGTGGAGGACATCACTCCACATGAAGGCTGAGTGACCTCTATGAATACACCAGCATGAGTGAAGGTTTATGGCCCTCGACTCAGACCAAATTTGTTTTTGAAATGGGAACAAGAGTTTTCCGTTCTATGAGAACTTACTCACACTCAAGTAACGACTATGAATATGGTCCTAAGTGTACATAAATGAATTGTTTGAAAGTTGTATTTTCTAACCTTAACTATTAATTTTGGACCATAAGGGTCTATGTAACCATTTCTAAATTTAAATTAAGTTGAAACTCTGACTGTAATTTTATGTCTTTTACTTTAATAAGACATGACTGTCATGACATTGTGACAATCAAAATAAATAAATAAAAAAATTATTTCGATATGTCCAGGCAAACTTGCAGCTAATTAGCCCCATCTCACCATTTAAAAGCAACTTTTATTGCTCATCACTTGTCTCTTCCCGGAGACCTCTATTACCAGTACGGAGTGTTGTTTTATCCATGGTGTAAGGTTTTATTAGCAATTTGATAGCCGATCGGTACGTCACGCAAATGAGAACTAAATAAGATCTATTTTTAATTGGTTCTTCTTTGATAAATTTAAAAAACGAATATATAAAAACAGGATACGTAAAACTAAATTATTTTTAATTTTTCATTTCAGTTTTAAATTTTAAAAATACATGTACATGACAGTGCATTGTACTTTTGTAACAGTAAACAATACTCAATGACGTCATGATAACAGAGCGGATTAGAACTTTACCCTACGTCATCACTTAGGGGTTGCAGAGTTGAAATGGCGGTTAAATTGATTGGAACTTTATTGGTGTCGGTGGATGCTTTTCATCAGCATTTACCAGTAAATTTACGTTTTTGTTTTCAACAAATTATGACTACAGGCTTATTAAACATCAGTGAACATGTTAATAGTGTTGCGATGGACTAAATATGCGCGAAACTGCGCGTAAGACGCGGAGCGAGCCAGAGAAGTGACGATAAATTTTACCCAACAAATTTTTTCCTTAGCTGGATCGAAAACAACAGGTAGGATGTTAGTAATGTCTATAATTTGTCTGCTACATGTTGATTAATTACTTTGTTCCTAATTTATTTGAGACATACCAATATTTCTTTAATTTTTTTGTGATTTAAAAAGTTGGGTTAAAATTTCGTTGTAGTGACGTATAAATTCTGTACTCGCGATGATGTCATAGTATGTAATGTTAACAATAATATTATAATTGAAAATTTTTGTTAATCACTATAGGTCTGTTCGTTCCTAGTAATGAATTAAATGCTTTTGATGTCTAGGCTTACCATAATCCTGAACCTCAAAACAGGGACATTTTATACTAAAAAATGTTGGAAAAAAGGACGAATTTTAACTTTTTTTTGGACAAAATATTAAGATTTTTTTTATCAATTTGTTTGAAATTTGGAGATTTTTAGCGCCCGGCTTTCTAAAAAAAGCAAGTTTTATAATAAATAAGCGCCGAGCTTGCGAGCAGATTGTGACATCAATGATGTCACATTATCAACTCATTATTTAATTTTACAAGTTTGCAACGAACGATTTTTAATGAGAAATGGGATTGGGCACGCGCGGGTCCAATTTCCTAGTCAAATGCTTACCATTAAATCGGAATGACTATAATGTACAATGCTAAGGTCGTCTACTGTAGCCAAAACCTTAAAGCAGACGAATTTAATTTATTCACTCCTCCTCGAGATGAGGAGTGAAAAAATTATAATGAATTAGTAATGCATTATGTTAACAAACGCGATTAAATTTATTGCATTCACGGCAACAGACGCATTTAAGGAAAAAATTTAATTAATTACTAGGAACGAACAGATTTTATGTTTACTTAATTAATTCGGGAAATAATATTCAAATATAAGAAAAAATTTATGTATTTATCCAAGAAAAAACAACTTTTTACTTTTAAAATTTTGGGCAATTAAGTTAATATTCTTCCACCAAAATAATTATTCAGTGTATACTGGATAGAAAGGAAAAAGTTTGAATTAGCTCAATCAATTTTTATTTACTTTTCTTATCCAATCGGAATATTTTAATGATTTCCAGCTGAGGTTACACAGATTCCATCCTCATTGCCGAAGATGTCGTGTTCTATGTCATGGTAAGGTGTAACATGTTTAGGTTTCTCAAGGAAGAATTCGAATTCAATAAGTCAGAACTTTATTTAATCACAACTTTTCTACCCAAAAGTCAGCCATGGAATGTAAAATACAAATGTTCCTTGCCAATCACTCTCATTTATTATTCATTTTTATTACTGTATCCAAAGTGGATTTTTTTGTGTGGGAAGGGGGTTGGGAAAATGAAAAATAGATGTATATGTGTATATGTTACAGTATGTGTACTGATGATTTAGTAGAAGTATCTACTAATGTCTGCTTAGCGTTGTCTCTATGGTGCCTGGTAAAAGCTACCAGGCATATCACGTTGTCAGTCTTATCTTGATGAAATAGTAAAGAGCCTTAACAAAGTTTTTCGAGTAATTTTTTTTGTTTTTTTCAAGAAGCATATTTTTCCTTTTTATGATAAGTATGAATTACTACCCCAGAGCAGTATATTAAAAAACAAATTTGTAATTGGATTGCATATAAAGTAAGATGTACCAATTTAATTTTAATAATAAAAATGGATGAGACTGGCCTGCATACAAATCTGCATAGTCAAATGGTGGTCATTTTCATAAAAATGTGCAACCATGTATCTTACAGTTACTGGAATCTAAAATCGATAATGGTGGAGGTATTAAACGGTTTGCCCTGTGTAATTAGAGATGAAATAGTTATTTGTACTAAGTGTGATTAGTTAAAATGTTTAAAAATGACCAAATGTAACCACTTCAAAATTTATTTTTATCACTATCAGTTAAAAGATGTCGCATTTATGGCTTTTCAAAAACTATGTTAGGTAATAGATCATGTCCGTTTATTTTTGTATTATGGTATAATTAAGACTTGTATTTTTGTTCTTGTTTTTCTGAAGTAGAAACAGATAATTATTTACATTGTGTGGCTGACAGTGTATTGCTATATTTGGTTTTGTTTGTTTCCTGTTTTTAATTTTGTTTGTGGAGAATGGAAGCCATTTCTCTTTAATTGTAATAATGAGTATTTTGGATTGTTAAATATGTTTGTACCATCTCTTGTGAATTTTCGCTTTCATGTCATGGGTTGTGCCTGTTTCATTTGCTCTGAGGAACCATTGATGTCGAAAGCAAGGTCCAGGTGATGAAAACATGTTTATAGTCGCCTGGTTTTTGCTTTCGGCTCATGGTATCCTATTTCCTGTGTGGATGTTGGGAGGAAATTAATTGTGCCGTTAACTGCCTATTGCGGATTTTATTTGGGTACCCCTGTTTCCTAAGCATGACTCCCCTGTTTCAGACCATTGATTTGCAACGCCCAATGCAATTTTTGCTTAAATGTTACTTATAGCGGATATGCAATGTGAGACGTATGAATGGTGGTCCATTAACTTCTGTGGGCCCTTGTGGTTTGCGTTCTTATACAGGATACAGTGAGGGGGGGGGGGGGAAGATAGTGTAAAATCACTCGGGCGAAGGACCATATCAATATAGGTCTTGTAAACTGTGGAATATGCTACCAGTAGCGAGTGCAGTAGATTTAAGTGTTGTCATGTTATTCCGCATTTAATGCAGATGGATTTGTTGAAGTATCATAACCAATTGTTAGACTTGCTTTGATCATGTTGTTTGGTTGACCACGAATTTTGCGATGTGAAATTATACCAAAGTATTTATTAAATTTGCCCAATAGGCACTAATTATTAAAAAAAAAAAAAAGTTATAGATACTTTTTTCGAATTTGGATGTAACGGCAGTCTAGATACAAATAAAAAAAAAATATTAAGAAAACTAAGATTAAACTGGACCAGCGTATGAGTATAGTTGACTCATTAATTAAAGAAAGGAGTGTTAGACTTTAAGAATGTGAAAATTCCGCTGGAGGACACTTTGAACATATTTGATCATTTATTTTTGTTCCTGCACTATTACTCTATGTAAGTGCCAAATTTAATTTAAATCGAAAGATTTTTCACATAGTTGTGACTATTTTGCCAGTTCTCGTTTTTTTTGCCTCACGGTGTACATACAGCAACATAATTGATTTAATAATCAAAAACAATATCTAACGTATGACTTCCATAAATAAGTCAGCATGTGGTAACGTGCTTAATGAATTTCCAATAACTTGCAGATGTTTGGCTGGATGTCAGCAATAGCATGTTTGATTTTCATCTATACTTCTTGAGTCAGCTTGTTGACATGCACTTGTAACTTTACATAACTTCAAAAAAAGTAGCAAGGTGTGAGGTCAAAGGGCCTGGCAGGTTCTTCCTTGTTACTGGGCAAACTCATCTGGGAAATCTTTAGGGATTGAGGTGCCCTGGTCAGGCGAGATGTGGCATGCTGCCTCATCTGGCTGAAACCAAATTATGCTTAATATCCACATTTTTAAGAAAAAGCCATAATCAAACAAAAATTTAAATACAGCTGCCACATACAAATAGCGTAATTTTTAATAATCCTGAGAGAGTGTTAATGAAAATTTTGTTGAGCACGTTAACATGTGCCAACTCACTTCAGGAGGTCAAATGCTAAATTTTGTTTTTGATTATTAAATTAAATATGTTGCTGTGATATTTAACTTTTAGAATGAGATTGGGATAACAGGTATCAATTAAATTCTGATTATTAAAGAAGAAATTGCAGTCATTTTTGCATAGTTTTATTTTGCTATTTTCTAGGTTAGTTTTCTCATTTCCATTGCTTAGCAAGTTTTCCGCAAACAATTTTGCTTTGTTGTCATTCAATTGTTGAACATGCATGTTTGTTTTTAGTTTCAAGCATTCAACATAATTTCATAAATAAGATGACTTAATGCAGGCTTTAATTTGATCCAGCATTGTGCCTCTTAGAATAACTGGAAGGGTTTGTTGAAAATCTTTAGGCAATACTACTGGGTGTCCAAGAAAAGGTACTTAACGATAAAGAATTGAAATAAAAAAAAAACTAGCCAAGTTAAAAACTTAAAAATGGTGTCATTTTAAAGAGAGTTTTTTAGTTAAAAAATAATTTCTTAGTTAATTCAATAAATCTAAAAAAACTTAAAATTCAAAAAATTACATTTTTCATAAGTGAAAATTTCCAAGCTAAATATTTGGTAGAATATTAAAAAAAATTTATTTAAAAAAAAAAATGTGAAATTTTAGTAGATATTTTTGTTTATTACATTTTTTAAAAATTATGGTTTTAAACAGAAAAAAAAAATTTTAAATTTTGTATTAAGTTTGAATGCCCGTTATGCTTTAAAATAAATGCAACTGAGCGTACTGAGTGGCTTTAAGAAAGCAAAGGAAACACAAGTTCAACATATGTTAAGAACTAATTTCAAAATGATTCACATATCGAATGTCTGTAGCATTGCTACAAATATCATTGTTTTTGAAGAGTTTTTACATTTCTGTTTTATCATTATCACAGGCTAGTACTGGCTAAATAAAAGTCAAAACTTACTTTTTGAATTTTTGAATTTTTTTAGTATTTATAGAATTAACTAAAAAATGATGTCATTTTAAAGAGAAACTTAGAGAGTTTTATGGGTAAAAAATTAATTTCTAAGTTTTTAGCTTTGTTGGTTTTTTTTTTATTCCAATTCTTTATCATTCAGTACCTTCTCAGACACCCAGTATAACCCAACCTCCCTTTAATGTGTTGTTGCGAATATCTTTAAGTGTTTGATCCAACACTTCTAAGCCATACTTGTGCATCATTGATATTTCACCCCAGAAAGTTGCTTTGCATTCTTGTAGCATAGTTGCTTTTCCAGTTTTTTTTTAATGCCACACACAGGAGCTTCATTATGAATGAGATCAATTAGAAGTGAGTGTTGAATGAGCTGTCCTTCTTCCAGTCATTAAAATTGCAGCAATCCCTGATGAACCGTTAGCAAGTGCAATTTACTTTTAAATATACATTCATTTTATTAACATAAGAAAGTTCACATTGCAATTCGCGATTGAGACTTTCTGATGTGAGCTTTGATGGACTGGAAATTCCAAATTCCGCTTGAAGTTTTCCAGTCATGTCCAAAACTTTATCTTCAACGGCAATCAAAGCTTCATTAAAAATGTCTACACTGTACTGTATAACCAAGTCATTGCTTCCTTGTTGCACTTCTACCTCACAACAGGTTAAGATAATTGAAAATAAATCTCGAATTTTTGCATGTAAATCTGATTGCGTTACTTCTTTTAAGGGGGATTGAAAGCAAATTTTCTGGACCTGAAATTCGTTAGATGGTGCTGAATTTTACTACAGAAGGCGGTTCTAAATGCGTCATGATTGATGGGCTGGCAATCTAAGTATGACACTTACAGTGCTGCCAATTACATAGTAATAATAGCTATCAAATTATTGTTTTTATTTTTTAATTAAATGCCAGTACTTTTAATTTTTAAATGAATTAATTTTTTTTTTAAATGAAATAATTTTTATTTTTAAATGAAATAATTTTTATTTTTAAATGAAATAATTTTTATTTTTGAATGAAATAATTTTTATTTTTAAATGAAATAATTTTTATTTTTAAATGAAATAATTTTTATTTAACTGGGCTGCAACATAAAAATGGCTGCTCCTTGTGGATAAAGAGACCAGTTCACATTACTTCTCACATTAGCAGCATAGTCTCATATGGCAATTAGTTCATTGTGTTGGCCATAGTGTGTCACTTTGCTATTAAATGAATTTAGTCAGAGAACCTTATTTACAAGTTTTCCAGGAAGGGTGTTTTTCCTGTTTGCCACATCTTTAAAAAAAGTTGAGATCTTTATCTTCTGCTGTTGGTGCCATTCATCACATTCAGCTTGCCCAGTTGTTACTTTTTTAAAATGATCTTAAGATGTCACTTGTAAAGAATGCATAAATTCCTCTATTGCTGTATTAAGTCTGTCCTTAGCCATGTCTTCTTGTTGAGGATTTGTTCCATATCTGCCATGACCAACACATAGTACATAATATTTTTTGTTCTTTTTTTGGTGCCTTATCTTTCTAGTGTTTTTGTGATTCATAGCTAACTTCTTTTATGGTGTATGAGTTTCTCCTGTAAGGCTCTTAGTTGTAGAACTGAGTGGCCCATTGCCATCTGGCTGATAGTCAAGCCCTGTTGCATTTGAGCTTCTGTTCACTCCGCCAGTGTGGTGAAATCTATCCTCTTACCACCAGTCTTTTTGCAAAAGATGCTCATTAAGGATTCAGCTGGGTTAATTGTTAAGCTGAATATTAAGAGTTTTTACATCTTTAACCAAGATTCTGTTAAAGATGACCTTGATTGTAGACAACAACCCAGAATCTATGAAGACTTGAAAGTATCTCTAATCACAATTTTGTCACTTTTGCAGAAATCTCCACAACCAGTGTGTTTTCCCTGTGCAGGATCAGGCACACTGCATAACTCTTTTGGAACTTGGGCAATGTCATCATCTGTAGGCGTGCATTGCAATGGGATAGCATTTCTTTGCAAAACGCCTCTAGCACTAGTGGTTAAATGTTTTATTTTAGTTATTAGCATTTTCCTACCCAAAATGCCATATTGTCTTCTAAATTCCTTAGTTTGTTTTTGTAGGGCTTCCAGTGCTTGTCTGGTGCATCTGCTTGCATATTTGGCACATTCTAAATTTTTAACTTAATGACCATAGCTGTTAGCGCATTTTTGGCAGGTGTTTGCATCACCATCACCTACTAGATGAGTGCATTTAATTCTGAATGTCTCTTTTAGGAATTTCAGCCTTTCCACAATTAAATTGCTTTCCATGCCTCTTGATAGCCCATCCTATTTTTTCCAGCAGAAGTGCTTGCTTGCAACTCCTCTTCCATCATTGCAAGGTGTGCAAGTTATGCACACCTTGTTGCACACTCCAAAGTACATAACTCTATTGAAGGCATTACCATTAATGACAGCAACACCACTGTCAGAATTGAACCCATGATTGTATTTCCATTTACTTC
>JAQGAZ010003658.1:0-10915 GCA_034692225.1 Polydesmus complanatus
GAAGGGAGCATATCTTTAACTCTAACGTGTGAACGATGTCTGCCTTGAAATATTGGACACGAGATGTGAAACAAGGGGGGCGTTGGGTGGGGGTAGCCTAGAGTGGGAGGCGAAGAAAAACACTTTAGATAAAAGCGTTGGACAAGAAGAAGAAGATGAGGAATGTAAAGAGGGGGGTGAGTTGAGTTTGCATCGTTAAATACCGTTTCATTTTTGCCAACGATACGATGCGCATGCGGTATTCGATCTTGATTTTGGTTGGTCTGCTTAGTTGGGAGAGCGAGCGAGAGAGAGAGCGAGAGGGATGGGGGAGGTGAATGCTCGGGGTGTTTGAGAATGTCAATTTGAAAGCTTGGCTTAGAAGCTGGATGGATAAACGCTTATTACGTTCATTGATCGTTTTGGACGATGCTTTAATAATCTCATGCAAATTACGATTCGAATCATCGTTAAACCAGATGAAGGATATTTTCTATTTATTTTTTTTTTACTCATTTTATTTTCAGAATTATTGTAAAATGAAAAATTATTGGTAGTTTATTTTTGATTTTTAATTTGGGTCAAACGAATAGATAATAATTCTCAAGGTGGGGGGTTTTTTTTTTTTGAAGGCTGCTCCTTAAAGTAGGCGAACCCATTGCACACTTGCGCATGACTAAGCTGCATGTAGGGGTAACTTTCATTGCTATTTTTACGAAATTGTAAATTTTTTACTTTTGATGCAGCAAAATAATAGCCTATTTGTAAAAAATAAATTGTTTACATTTTAAATTAAAATTTGAAACATGTTAAATTAAATCTTAAGAAAAAATTTATTTAATAAATAAATATCTGTAGTATAATTAGTAGTAATTTTTTTTAAGGGGGAGGGGACTAAATTAAATATGCCCGCTTGGACAGTAGTTGGCACAACAAAAAAGCATTAATATTTAAATAATTTAAATTTGGTTTTAAATGTATAATTTTTTAAGAGTAGTTAACCTATGCAAAAGTGAAATAAATAAAAATACATTATATTTTGTTAATTTATTACGAATTTATTTACTTATTTATTAAATTAAATGTCATTCCAATTAAAAATATTTAGGTATGATCTAACGGAGGGAAAATGATGATGAATAAATAAAATACCGAGTTGGTGCGTCATAAATTACTACTGGCAACTGATAGTAGGCCTGTTAAAAATAAAGTTGTTTTTGTGCTTTCAAACTTATATTGCATAACACGTAGAGACGACGATGGAGAAAATAGTGTTTTGTTTTGTTTGCGAAGTTTTCCTAATCAAATATACATGATCTCTTCAGCAAGTGAAAATGTATTCGTGACAAGTGCCAGTCAAGTAAAACAAGTGAAGCAGAAAGCGATCTCTTTTCTCTTCGCCGACTCACATTCAGCGCTCGTCTATAAAACGTGCATTACATTTTGCCACAAGACACCCAACCAAAAATAAATAAATAAAATAGGAGAAAAATTCCGCCAGTTATTGTCTTTACGAAAACGACAAAATTTTAAAACTCACACATTGAAGTGAGCGTTAAAAAATTTTTTTCTCCCTCCTTTCAATTTTTCCTAATATTGTACATCGAGTTTTTTTTTTTTTTCTTCTTTAGATTTTATTTTGATTCTAGGGGGAGGGTGCATTTTTTATTGACTGCTTAGGTGTGGGAGGGCGGTAAACAAAAGGGAGGATAAATATTAATTCAATTGTAAAGCAATTTTATTCTCGTCTATTTACATTGTTTACACTTTGTTTCCTGATTGATTTGGTTTTTGCGGTTGCTTCTTTTTTTTTTCTGACATGCGCGTGCGTGCGTAGGTGCCAAAGTAAAGATAAACAGCGAGAAATAGACATGAAGAGAGGGAGAAGGAAAAAAAAAATTGGACAGTCGATCTCGTTTTGACAGTCAATAAGCCGTTGTTTGTGCTACTATAGATAATACAATATTATATGACATAAGATATAGTTTCCTTCCGAAGGCCATTTCATCATTGGCCATCGGCAAAACTCGGCGGCAGATGGTTGATATAGAAAACAATATTATATTGGTGTTAGGGAAGTGGCACTACCGCTGCTGCTCTCTATGGCCACATGTGAATACCAATACACATCTCGTTTATCTTTCGGGAGGTTGTTGTTTTTTTTTTTTTATTTCTCGTTGGTAAAGCCTGGGTTACCATTCTCTCTATGTTCGTATATATATTTAGCTTTGAATATCTAAGAAAATATAGTGAGCGATCTAAGCTGGTAGAAGGGTGGGGTTTTTTTTATTCCCTCCCTTATTCAACATGAATTTGTAATGGCGAGTTGTGATGATAGGCTCCTGGGAGAACAGCGTGGATGAACGCTGAATCACATGTGGCCATTCCATCGGGAACATTGAAAGCCATTTTTTTTCTTTTTTGGCTATTTTTTTTTTCCTCTATCTCTCTTCAAAGTATGCTTATTAGTTTTTGAGTTTATTTTCAATTTTATTTTTCATCACTTCTTCAAAATAAAGGACACGCCAAACACGAATTGACTGAAGATTACATTTGGAAAATCACGATTTTTTGGTGTTTTTTGTACACGCTGATATTATAAAAGCAAAGTTTAAAAAAATGTTTTTTATACTTTAATTTTCTTTTATTGCCAAGAAAAGGATTTGAAAGAAAAGTTTAAACTTTATTTTTAGAATCTATATGTTGTTTTTTTTTATGCTTTTAATCAAAAAAATGTTCAATTGATGGGAATTTTTAAAAATATTTTTTTAATACCAATTGTTAAAGTCATAGAAGAAATTCATTGGGGAAATCACATGCTGATTAGATGAAGTTTTTTTTTTTTTTTTAAAAAAAAATTTAACATTGACAATTAAAATTTCAAATGGATTGTTAGTACAATGTATTTTATTTTTTTTAATTATTTGAGTTTTATTTTGAAAACATTACCGGTACTGTACATATACTTGTAAAAATTAATTATGGATTTAATAATGCTATTTGTAAATGCGATATTTTTAAATTTAACGAATGTATAATGCGTTAGAAATGGATTAAACTCACAAGAACATGGAAATAAATCATTTCATTTTTAAAAAATACTCCATGCCAATTTTATATTTAATTTTCATAAAAATAGTACGTACAGATAGTGATTTTCAATTTATACGTAGTGATTTTTTTTGTGGAGGGTATGGTATAGAAATTGTATAGATGTAAACAAGAGCGATATTTTCTAATGTTGCTGCTGAACACAATGCATCTTAGTTGTAGCGAGTGTGTAGAAAACGAGCATCAACATATCACGCTTTTTCGCGAATGAGTGATCGCTTTTGTTTTGCTTCATATAAATGGCGTCGTAGATGGTTGAGGTGTAGATTTATAATTCGAAATTTCATTGACTTTGTCTCAGGTTAGGATATCTATTTCAAGTGTGTTATACACGCACAACACAATACGTCGGCAGAAGCAATAGGAAGGTGATGCCGAGGCGAAGATACCGACGAAGAAGAAGGAGAGGGGGGAAAAAAGAAGCGAAACATTTTGGAAAAGTGTAATATTTTTAGTTTCTAAAACGATGATCCATCATTCAGGATAATCATGCATATATTGCAGCATAAATCGGGTTTTTATGTGCTTTGCTTTGTGCATGGCGTGTATATTAGATGGAGGAGCGAGAACGAGTTGGGAAGATGCGAATAAGGAGGGGGTAGTGGGGGAGAGAAAATGAGAAAATGCGGAATCTATCGACGGTTTTGGAGGCGTAGAAAGGATTTGACCACATGATAACATAATAAAGGCAGCTTCACGCATAGCTTCTTTATATTAAATGCGGGCTACGGCCTAAATTCAACTCTGCGGATTTGATAGATAGAAAGTTTAATATGGGATCTACGCAGTGCGGGTGAGGGCGGGCGAGTCTGGAGGAAAAATAGATTCATGGTGTTAGAGGGGTTAGTCGACTGGGATAGAAGGATGGATGGATGAAAAAATAAAATAAAAAAATCAAAAACGGGGGGGAGAGGGGGTTTTGGCGTAATTCAGTTATTTTATTTAGATCGCCGGCTGAGCGAATGGCGAACAAAAACTGCTGCGAGATTAAATGTGGAAATATGAAATTCGTAATATATTTAAGGAAATGATAGTTTAATATGTCCGGATGCTGATGCTATAGTTGTACATGTAATAAGTTTTCCGAAGTTTGAAAGCGCAATCCCGAATGCTTATATTATTCTGAATGGAACATTTAACGGAATACATTAGTTTTTCTATGTAGTATATTACTAATAATTATTTCACATGATTATATTAAGCAAAATATTGGCTTTACTTTTGAAAGAAGCATACAGTGGAAATTAACTGAGTAATATTGATTTTAATTTTAGTTATTTAGCCGTAGGAATTAGACTCAGACCTCGCTTTGTGACTTTGACACGTTTCCCAAAACATGATATTCGAGCTTTTGATTCTATCAGTAAGTCTCTAGGTTATCTAGAATTATTACAAACAGTTATATAAATTTAATAAAAAACACAAAAAAAAATATTACGGAAATCTGCATTTTAAATTTTATTTAAGTTTCATTGATTGAATTATTTTAAAACCAACAAAAAAATAATTTTTACTTCGAGAATACAAACTGATAAAGATGCAAGTTCCAAAAATGCGATGATGCTTAGCGGTATATTGAAGAGAAGCAACTTTGAAAGATATACATTAGAAATGGATTAGGAACCAGATCCGAGTTTTAGAATACTTTTATAGTTGTAATTTAATTTTAAATTATGTTTGGGCTGAGTTATAAATAGATTTGCGTATTTAAATTATGCCCCCGAGTAAACTTTAATTACATAAATGCGCTGCAAGGATTTTGACAATAATTTAGAAAGCCATCTTCAATTATTTTGGTATTTTAATAATTGATATCTGAGATAATAAACAAAATTACCAGCGTATTACGGTTTTTTAATTAAAACCATATTTGAGATTGTTTCGTAATAAAATATTTAAGTGCGAATGATTGTAATCGGAAGCGTAGAATTGAAACGTTTTTATTCTTTAAATAAATAAAAAAGAATGATAACGCGGTGATTTTTTTTTATGGACGAGGGTGTATATTAGATAATTGCACGCGATAAAGCATTATATTTTTTTTCTGTATATTATCATCGTAGCTTAGAGAGTGAGAGAGTGAGAGAGAGATAAAAAGGGGACGAGACTGATAAACATAGAAAAAGACAAAGTGGGAGAAAAAGAAGAAGAAAAAAAAAAAATAATGTTCGAAAATTGTTTTTACGAAAAGTAAAACGCACATTTTGCCTTTACGATCTTTTTACAGTTTTATTTTCACTAACAAACAACACACGTTGCGCGAATACGGAGGGGTTTATGGAGTACACTACCGGGGACGTTAATAGAGCGGATGAAACACACGTTTCTTCGCTATTCATCTCGTCGGAAGTGGATGGAAGAAAACAATTCCTTAAGGAGTCATACGGTGAGTTTGATCACACGGCTACCATTTCCTCTCTCCGAGCCGGAACCAGCGTCATCAACACCTAAACAACTGTCCATTCCATGTGCTCAATCTACTCCTACCCCGCGTCACGTGATAAGTATTAGTGAAGCAGTGACCGGAATAGAATTCAAATATAAGATATACCGGTATATCTATATATTATTATATATTTTTCATCTACTCTTCTACGACTTCAATAACAGATAAAATGCATAATAACAGCCAATAAAAATATTCTCTCGCGATTTGGAGAGGAGAAAATAAGATTTTATTATAAAAGTTGTATGTTTTATTTTAAAATTGGATTTGTTGTGTAGATTGAGGCGGACGGGGGTTTTTATAGAAAGAAATCAGAATCAAGTTGTAGAACAAATAGATTTCTCTAAGGTGCAACTTAGAAGACGAAGAAGAAGAAGGGAGAAAAAAAAAAAAAAAAATCTCCCACTTCTATACCGGAACATGTACCGGAAAGCGCTAGGAAGAGTGGGAGTTGCAAATTCATCTCGGGTTTTTATAACGTGTTTATTGCGTTGCGTATGCAGATGTGGGCGATTATACTGGATGGATGAGGGAGGGATTGGGTGAGAAGAAGATTGTTCGCCCGAATATGGGGATGATTTTTATCTATGAAAAAAATTGGGCAATTCGAGTGAATCAGCTATGCAAAATACTGTTGTTTTTTCGATTTTTTCCCCACATAACGCTCGCTTTTTACATAATAAATTTTATTCGAATAAGGAAATTGAGCAATTTTTATAAATAGAGAATATTATACACTGTTCTCGTCTACTGTGCCGTGGCGTTTTATTCGCTGTTCTTTTTATCTCTTTTACTTCTTTTTTTTAAAAAAATATGGCTGAGAGAAATGAACTTTTTATTGCCAATCTCAAAAGAGAGATTGTTGAATGAAGTAATACGATCGGTTCGGAACAAAACAGCGATAAATATTAATAGTTATTCCATTTTTATGACTTTTTTCAAATTTTTATGGTCTGCTACTGGGCACAACTCGTCGGTTTGCTCAAAGTTTCCTCAAAAAAAATTCTCTTTAAAAATAGCTGATTTTATTCTTAAACTTTTTTTTGGATTTACACTTAATTTGGATATGCGTCAAAATGAACGCATTTTACAAAAAGGTCGTGCGGCTTGTGGAAAAATCAAGTTCCTATTTTAAAAAATATAAGCGAACATATTTGAGAGTTGTAATTCAGTTATAAGATCCAAATACAGTATTTATATAAATTTGGTATTTGTAAACTCGAAATAAATTTTATTTAATGTGATTTATCCATATTTAATTTTAGCCCATGCTTAAGATTTGTAATTTAAAAGATTTATTTAAAATTTGTAAAGTTTTATTTAAATTTCGTTAGACCTGCTGGTAGCCTACATTACGCAATTTATATTCTATTAATTTTAAGAGTTTATTTCGATATTTTAGAGGCTTGATGCGATGAAATTTAACGCTTTTAGCCAGCTTTATTTTGATATTATTTCTCTAGAGATCGACGGTCAGTATCTAATTAATAATATTGTTGCGGAGCTCGAGGCCGAAAATGTTGACGTATTGACGAACTTGAACTTCACCTCGGCTTTGGGCTTTTGGACCTAAAGCGCTTAATCCTGTAAAACGGGTCATTCGGTTATCCGAAATTATTTAGTCAGTGCAGATTACATTTTTATCTCTAACCACATCGATTAGCCGTCCATCTGATAAACGAAAATCCTATTGGGCTTTTATTTCTCTACACCATTCAACTTATTCGATAATAATTTGGCGATGCGTCGGGCTAATTCCATTCGGTCGAATTAACATAAAAGCTTAATAAGTTAGAAACTTTATTTAATTTACACGCCATTTTTTTTTTTTTTTTTTTTTATTTTTATAATAAAATATATTTACTCGTTCCTGCATGAAGGGAACACGCGCTCTTTTATATATCTAATTTTTTTTTTCTAAATAAATTTTTGCTCGCGCACACAGATGCGGATTTTTTTTTTTTTCTATTTTTATTATTTTTTTTTTCTTGTTGTTATATTTGTTCAGTCGACGCGACCAGATTGATGCTCAGAATAGTGTGAAATAAGATTGCGATGATGATGTTCATTGACGCGGTCAACATCAACTACCCTCCCCTCCTCTTCTCTCTTTCTCTCCTTCACTCTTTCCGCGTGTTTTCAACATTGCGGTTCACCACCATTCATCCCTCCGACGCATTAATAAGCCCTGACATTTCATTCTTTCTTCATACTACCCCACTTTCCCTTCTCTTTACACCCCCTTCCTTCACTCCCACACGCGCAGTCTGCTCTACTCATTTCGCAATCTCTTCACCACTCAACGTTCCGTCCTCATTGAATCACACATTCATCCACCCAGCCAGCCGAACGAGATGCAAACTCAATTAACTTACACACTTCCGTGCCCCAGCTACTTGTGTACTCTGCGGGCCCCACTCATCACAAATCCTTCCTAAGCGCAGGTTACACTTGCTAGCGAGTGACTCGGATGATTTAATACTTGTAGATAGTGGTTATGACGAAATTTGTAAATGACGCCGGTTTTCCTCACTTCGTTCTCTCAAAGCAGAAATTCATTTACCTGTACTTTTGGTCTAGAGTTTAGAACGATTTGTAGTCGATACACAGATTTGTAAGGCTCTATTATGCCAAATTTCAAGGGCTCTAAAGCACAGATTTGTTAATTTATATCACACGTTCGAGTTACTCAAGGATTTGTAATTCTTTTTAGTGTAAAATAGATTGGTGTTTATTAATTATTATCGCCGTTTCATCTAATAGGAAGAGAAAATACGAGGCTTAATTAAAGCGAAAGTGCGAGTTGAATAAGAGATGGCGCTTGTGTTTGGCTGTTGAAGTGCCGAGATAAAAGTTTGATGCGAATTTTTAGTAGATTGATTTTTTTTTTTGCGCTCTTCTTTTTTTCCATCGTGATTAATAATTAACCGTCGTCACGTGACAGCTCGTGCGTCGCGCTTTCCTCAAGTTACGTCCTTCTCAATTTCAGTTATCAAATTGTGGTTCATTTCCCCCGCACTTTCTTTCTCTCCATCTCTCTCTTTCTCCATTTACGACGTCACGCCTTGACGTCGAATCTCACAAATATCTAGCGAGTGCAATGCGCACACTATGCTAATGGATCGAATGTCACAGGATTTGATATTCCCGAGACCCAATCCACCTTCACCGACACCTCACCGCATGCGCTATTCGATACCTATTTCGCTGCCTTTTATTATTATTATTATTTTTTTTTTTTTTGTTGCTTTTTGGTCGAACTATTTCCTTGTATAAATAAGCAAATTTATTAATAACATATTTATCATTCAAATTGCAGTCTTAAAAATGAAATATTTGACCTTGCAATAATAATTGCTACAATGTCATTTCATGCATAAATTTTATAAATTTATTGTATTGTGATACTGTTTATATAAAATAATAAATAGGATTTTATATGTTAATTAAGGGCATTTTAAAAGTATGACTTTGAATACATAATACTGTAATTATTTTTTGCAATCATTTTTATTATTTTGTAATTTGAGTACTGCTCTATAGAACGTATAACATATACTTTTCGCAGTCCTAGTTGAAACAGTACAGTACCGGTAAATTTATTAATAAATATTTTTAAAGTTTAATTTTAAAATATTTGAATACATTACTCGTCGTTATAGTAGAGTTTGCGCAAAACCATTGATTACTTTATTTCCCTCGTTACCTTAATTTTTTTTCAAGGACCCATTATGATTAGAGTCTACCCCAAAAAATTTTTCAAGCGCTGTTTTAAAGAAATCTTCATTGTTTTAGAGCAGCTAAAGTCCTCCCTTTGGCATTTCCTCATATGACAGCAATATAACGACGAGGTAAATAAGGTAAGGAATGGCTTTGCGCAAACTCTTGAATATAGTACGCAACGTTGATTAGCTTGCATAATAATTTACATAGGAGTAGTTTAGAAACTTTGATATGACTGTACAGATAGAAATTATGTTATTGTTGCGCATAGTATTATTATAATAGCTCAACTGACATAGCATATAGATTCCGGTATCTGTGACAAGCAAATTTAAAATTAATATTATTGTTCCTGTTGAGTATCAGATAATAATTATTATTGAATTTATATTTTTTTAAACATTTTTGTACACTGATAATTTTTTTTTTTTTTTTTTGATGATTTGATTTTATAAACCAGAGATAAATCCGTACCGTTGGTGGGCCATTTTATTTACTTTTTTAAATTCTGTAATATTTATGGCTGTAGTATTTAAACATGGTATTTCTATTGTTTGAAACATAGTTGATGGTTTTGTATAAATATTATGTTTTTAACAAAACAAATATGACAGTTTTTTTTTTTTTTTTTGTGAATTTAAGTAATGTGTGTTTTGTCATGAGATAGAAGCTAATAACGCTAAGTGTACGCGCTTAGCTAAGGCTTTCCTCAAGCCACCATTAACTTTTATCAGGCTTTTTCTTTTAGACTAATAAATATAAATAGGAATAGACAGAGTAGTAGGGTAACAAAAAAAAAAATACGTAAAAGAAAGAGAATGTCAGTTGCAGCAATGAAATAGTTTGATTTATGACTATTATGTGTGATGAAGGTTTGTCTAAAATGATAAATCGCTGATATCTCAAGAGTGATGAGATTTATTTTTATTATTTATCTAAATGCAAAAGGTTTTATATTTATATATATATATATTTTTTTCTTTAAATACAGTTTAAACTTTACAAAAGAAAAAAAAGATGAATAAAATATATGAGATTTTTTTTTTCTAACTAAAAAAAAAATTATAACATTATTTTTACAACGTTATAAATCAACTTAATTTAATTGTTAGAATTTATTTTTAACAATTTATTTTTTTTATGACCTTCTTCTTTACACTAAAAAAATAGAATAAAACTAGTTTAGTGATAAATTATTAACTAATATGGTTTTGAAGAACGTATTTTTTTTTTTAAAGCACGCTTGAATTTATCACGATAAACAATATTATTTAATTTGTTTATTTTAAATGTTTATATTTACATAATGAATTTGCGGTCAAAGTTTTTTTCTTTTTTTTGTTGCTATTATTTTTATCCTAGTTGCATTTCTTATGCTTATGATATCATTTTGACATTACGTTTTAGTTAAAAAACCAAGAGGGGTTAAGCTTTTCTTCTGTTTATAAAATTTATGTAGCTCTCTCAAAATCATAGCAATTTTCTACCCACTTCTCAGCGTTATCCTAGAAAAGTTACAGAGCTCCGCCTTCCGGGTCAGAGTGGTATTTTATAGGGGAGAACCTTCTGATTGGCTCTCCTTGATCTTAAAAATAAAAGCGATATTCTTGAGGATAAGAATGTTATTTCTTCGAGGGGGGGGGGGGGGGGGGAACA